>BGPR01006645.1:0-78197 GCA_013235015.1 Araneus ventricosus | reverse complement strand
TCAACATAAGAAGGGAAATGCCTTCCTGTCAGGCGAACGACATTTTCTTCCGATTTAGGAAATGGACCCCGGCGAGTAGATGGATTACAGACTGTTACTTCAATTAATCTTTCGATTAATTTCAATCGAAATTCAACTTGCCTCATTTTTCCTCCATTCTTTTTGAAGATTACAAAAGCGTTCCACACTGCTTGACTAAGTAAGTAGCGAAAAATCTTTTTGTAGTATTTTCGTTGCTGATTTCTCGCCACTGGGTAGTACGACAAACATTGGTCAGCTTTGTCTACTCCACCCATTGTATTGTTGTAATAAGCCACGACTGCAGGCTTAAGCTTCGAAGATTTTGACTTTTTTGATTCCACGGTCACCATCGAAGTGCTGTGTAAAGTACTAAGCATAACTATAGGTTTTTTAACTGTCCATTTTAATAAACATATTTTACCTTTTTGAAAGGCCAATACTTCACCATTCTTCACTTTTGACGACTTTATTAACGGAGGCAAACCTTTCCTGTTTGCCCTTAAAGTACCGTAAATATCCGTTTTACATTTAATAAGTATTTCGGCTAATTCTGGTGAAGTGTAGTAGTTGTCCGTGGTTAGTGTATACCCCTTCTTTTTCAGTTCATGAATGAGCGTCATAACACTTTTAGTGGACACACCATAATCCTCATAATCCTCATGGAACGTCGTACCTTTTCCTGTATAAATAATAGAGTTCCAAATATACCCGCTTTCGGATTCACAAAGTTGAAACAGTTTTACTCCAAACCTAGATCTTTTTGTTGGAATATATTGCTTCCATCTTAAGCGCCCTTTATAACCAATCAGTGATTCATCTATTGAGATATCCTGCTTTGGTATGTATGTTGATTGAAATCGTTGCATAAGCATACTATGAAATTTGCCAATTTTTTTTAGTTTGTTGTTAGAAGGCGATTCATCTTCGGAATCATTACTACTTTGGAAGTGCAGAAATTTCATTATAAGAGAATATCTTTTTTCGTTCATAACATTTCCGAAAAATGGAGTACATAAAATTGGTCGCTTGGACCAAAACCATTTTTCGGTTGGGTTTTTGCACAATTCCTTGTAGAATCAGCAAAGATATAAAACGTTTTAGTTCTTCACTAGTGACATCTTTCCACTGCAAAGCTCTAGTTGATGGAGTTAATTCCAAATTTGAAAAATGTTCTTCCGCAAAGCTATTAGTTTCTTTTGCGATGAATGAAATTACTTCATCATCAAAAAAGAGGCAAAAGTAATCCAGTGGATCATCTGATTGTCTTAGTGAAACTTTGATTCCTGGATTTCCGGTAAAAGGAAATTTAGGTGGAGCAGGAGTCAAAACGGAAACATCAACACCACACCAGTTTCTTGCACTTTCCAAAGATTCATCCTCTGATTCGTCTTCTGATGATAATTCATCTTCCGATGAAGTTTCAATTAAATTGTCCTCTTCATAATCGCTGTTCATCATCAAACAAAATCCAGAAAGAATTTACTACTGATATGCGATCTTCTAGACCGAAATGGTACCGAAGCCTTCGAGTTTCTTTATTTATACTTCGTTCAGTACTTTATCATTTTAAGTAGAAGATTTAACAAAGGAGCTTCAATCAATGGAAGTTAGCGCCTGAAAAGATCTCTTTTGCGTTTGTCAGTAGTTCCTAAAATTTTCGCAAACAGTATCTTAGGAAGGAAACAGAAAAATGTTTGTAATGGAATTGGTTTCAAAGGAGAAGAAAGAAAAATACATGTGATACACCTCAAAGATCATTGTCCAAAGGTTTGTCTCTCTAAGATATCTGTTTCAATGGTTTTCCCGATATAACATCCCATCTGGACAGCAAGTTGAATAGAAGTAGGGATAATCCTTTTTTTCCATGCACTATAACCAGTCGGCTTTGTTGTCTTATGTAGAATCTCAACAAAAACATCGAGGTAAACTTTACAAACGAAGAAAGCTGCTTCACAACAGATGAGGACAACAATAGTAGGAAGGAGGGAGCTTGAACAATATTACACGGATCAATTTATTCCTGACCCTTGCGTAGTTTTTCAACATTCCATCGTACAATGACTGCAGTAACACCTTTTCACAAGAATGCTGTCACAATTGCTTGCGATTTTACTATCAATAGACCATGATCGAATGTTTACCATATCGCCAGACGGGTGTGTAATCACAAAAAGACCATATCAGTACTAATGTTCTTTCTTTTCAGGGAAATCTATCTTTTTACTTAAAGAGAACAGAGAGCCATCATTCTGTCAGGCGTCTCATGATAAATTTCGATCTTCTCCGAAAAGAAAAAATGGCACTATTCATTATGACTAGAAATAGATAATTGACAGGTGAAATAGACAGATGGGTTGCTTCAAAGAAAAATTGTTTTTTTCCATCCAGTCTTTAATTCTTAAATTCAGATGTCGCCTTGAACTAACTACTCAACTATTTACTTTGCAGTTGTTAAAAGTAGATAGTATGAATTCCGATTCACGATATTTTTCAAAATGATATTTCACGAGATTTTTAGTCAACAACATTTTCCTGTCAAGTCTTTTGCCGCTTCAACACAAATCGGTTTTGCAAACAGGACCGGATTATCAAATAGGTAAAGTAAGTAACTGCCTAGGGGCCCAATATCTTTGGAGGCTTCCAATGCCTTATGATATTTTTATGCTTTATTTTCAAGGTAATTTCATTTAGTGTTTTCATTTAATTTACAAGAGTCGTATACTGGAATTTATTTAAATTGAAATCAAGTATTGTTTAAATTTCAGAACATTATTCGTAAGGTTTTTTCCTCATGTTTTTAATTTGGCGAGAACTTCAGTGTGATCCAGTTTGTTTTACCGTTTTTCTGGCTCCAAAATATCCCTAGAAATTTTATATTAGATTATTTAGACTGTGTAAAAAAGTTTTGCAATTTTTTCACCACTCATTAAAAAAAATTACATTACATTTTAGTTTTTTTTATATCTGAGATATTGAAACCATTCTCCTGAAGGTGATCGGCAAATTAAATATACTTCTTTTTAATTTCGGTCAGTCTTAATATTTGCTTGCATGAAAAACAATGAAAAATATTTGATTTTGAATCTGAATAAGAAAGAAATTGAAACTTATATTGCCTACAGGCCCGTTTAGGACTTAAACCGGCCCTGCTTGTATATGTGCTTTCAGAGTCATCTACATCTTAAACTAACAAACAATTGTTCTTGATGGCTCAAGCCTGCAATCTAACAAAATTGTGAAATGCTTAGCTTTCTTAACAAAATTTATTGTTTCCTTTTTAACTAAATATAAAAAATAGCCACTTTATAAAATTATAGCTATTATTCATACATAAACACATGTTAAACGTTGTGTTTCGTTTTCAGTTATTTTTTATATTCTCTGTCAATAATGTTTCTCAGTTTGTAACAGTTTATGTGCAGCTTGTAAGATATTCTAATCTTTCACGACTTTAAAGAACCCAACCTTGCCTTAGATTGGTAGATGTAAAATGTGCACAAATTGTATAATTATATTCAAATGTATTTATACTTGGGTTCAGTGGCGAATCCAGGATTCGGATCGGGGGGGGGGGGGGTGAGTTCATGAAAATTTATATCGTCGTGACGAATATCAAACCTCATGGCTCATGTAAACCAAAACACTTTAACATTACAGACTTTTCTCTTTTCTTTGACAGTAAAAATCATAAAGAAAACTACATTACTTTCGATAATTTAATAAAAAAAACATTGAAATAACTGGCCAAAAAATATTTTCGACTGCGTCAACGCTACAATTACAAGTGAAATGACTAGAAATGTAGGAAAATTTTCGAGCCTGTCAAGCCAGAAAGCAATGTTCTCACATTTGAATTATTTTTTTTTAAAAAAAGGGGAAGTTAAGAACAAACAGTTGCAGTAATTTTAAATAAAATCAAGAATTCTGCCGGCTCTGTGGGGGGCTGAAGCCCGATAGCCCCCCCTGGATTCGCCACTGCTTGGATTTGAAAAAACAGAAATCATTTTCATTTTACAAAATCAGTCAGCGGCGAGGAACCTTGTGCGGTCGCACCTTTCACACTGCCCTCCGGCCGGCTCTGGGAAGGGGAACTGCTAGAGATAAGGAACGGGGGAAGACTCTCCCCGCTGGGATAATTAGACCTCCCTCTGGTAGCAATAGGGGGGGAGGAAATTCAGGTGTTTCTTTTTCAAACACCTCTTGTAGGACGGTGTATATTTCTTAAAGGAACCCATTGAAAAGCAGAGAGATATTTTTCAGACGGCTTACTCTGACCTATTAGTCGCTCAGAGGGTTAAAAAATGGCAAAATCATTGGGATGATGGAAACACTGGACGTTCTGCTCATAAAGTGCTCAAAACAGTTCACCTAAGACCGGTCATATGGACACCTGAAGAAATTCTGTATGTCACAGGACACGGTCCATTTCCTTCTTTGCTTAACCGTTTCCATTTATCGGTCAGTGACTCTTGTGCCTGCGAAGAAGTCGGCGATCCCATCCACTATGCAACATCTTGCCCACTGACTCTCTCTTGTCGAATTAGGAAACTCTCTACTTCACTGGAAAGTCTGTGGTACCAAAGAGTTCCTGAGAATCCGAATTCAAGAAAAAGAATAATAAAAATGATTAAATTCATAATAGACAATGAAAACATACTACGACTGGAATAACTACTTAACTGTCTTTCAACAATAATTCTAACGTATCCTGCATTTAATAGACAGAAATTACTAAGCCCCTTGCTTTCTCATAATTCTTTAATAGTAATCTCTCTATTCCTTGTTCCTCACACTAAACACGCAATGGTTCACCATCTTTGATACGTTATTCAAAAACATGCACATTGATGCAAGCTTTTTCATGTTCGTCCTCATCTTCATTCATTATTTTTATTTCATTCACGCAGGGATAATCAAAACATTGTGTGTATTCATTTATTTTGTTGTAAATTCTATGTGTAAACACCAGCTTTATAATTTCTTCATTTGCCATTCTTCTGTATGCAATTTTTTTGTAACTCAATAAAGTCCACCTACTTCTATACCAAACCGGATAGGAGCCACATGAGCTCTAGAGACGGCGATGTGGTGTGGTGCTAAAGTGCTAAGAACACAATTTGGAACTATGCTTTCTATTATTGTAAATAAATTCAAACAAATTTTTTGTTTTTTCAAATTCTTCATTCCCGTGCTTTTGACACTATTAAAGTTATAATAACAAATATTGCTTTCTTTTAATTTTAACAGAAAGGCAGAACTTTTATTTTGTAGCATGTACACCTTTCAATATGTTCGCCCAAAAAATCCAATGGCGTTAGTTAATTATTATAATATTCCTAAGCGTTGCTTCTTTTAATTTCGACAAATTTTTAAATGGTCATCATGACTGTATAAACTCATTCAATGTTAGTAAGTCCGGTTCAGAAGGGAGAGGACCGAAGAAGAAAAAGAAGGAACACTCTCTGGTGTTCTAACGATGCGGCTCACACGTGCCAAAAAGAAGAGAATGATATTTCGGATAATGGTAATAAAACCAAGATAAAGCAGCTTCTGATGTCACCTTATTAATGATTGGGAATTGAGAAATGGAGAACCAAGGATTTCTAGATCTTCGTGGCAAGCGGTTCAGAGTGCGGGGAAGAAAAGACTTTAAGTTCTAGCCGAGGGAGAAGACAACACAGGAGATGGCTTGGAATGCAACAAAAATAATCGTAAATTGAATTGTTGGGTAAAGCAGGTTTATTAATCACAGTGGCAATTTGCATTTCTTTTGGGTAGTTGCTGCTTATAGTGCCGCTTGAAGGGAAGTTTTTGTATTACATTTTTTTCTATGCCAAGAAAAAACCAAACAATGTACATGAAGTATCCCACTTTAAAATCGGCTTTTTTTTAAATGTCTACGGATTTTTGTAGGTTTACAAACGGGAATAAATAAAGTTTATGTCAATGTGATATAATATATGTGATATCATCTTTTGCATAGTTAGTAGAAATTTAGATTTGAAAATTTGTAAGAGAAGTATTACCACTTTTGTTATAGCAAAGGTTTCTATATAAAATTTTAAAATTTTGCAAGAACACGTAATTACGGGCGCGTTTGAGTTTCTTTTATATAAAGTCTGGAATTTTATTTCTGGGCTGGTAAATAAAAATTAGTGTTATTACTATTTCTTACGGATGTGATATGAATACGTCTATGTTCCATTACTTTTCGCAATATCTCCATATTTGCCAAACATTTATCATTGTTAAGACGATTCAAGGTAGGTATTATTCTTGACTTTTGAACTTGAATGAGAGGAGTTATGGGATTTGAAGCAACAAAGGCAGTAATCCCCTATTCTTGACTAGTTGATGTATTTATGGAAGAGGACATACAGAGGATTTATGCACTCGAGTGAAAAAATATACCAGCGCCCTCATTCGTGGAAATTCGGATTAACTACTTAACATCCCCCCATTTCCAGCGAAATCCAACATAAATGACGCCATGTTGGATTTTTGGTATGGATAAATGGAAATTTTATTTTTGCATAGTTTACATTCCGGATACCTTATTATTTTTATTTATTATATTGTGGAATTATGGTGAAAAGGTTAGGAAAAATCAATGATCTCTGCAAAATATCAGTCACTCAGGATTTCTCGAGATGAGAATAGTAAGTTTAAAATGTTTTTCCAAAACTTCATCAAATGTGATTTATCAATTTGTAATACTTCAAAATATTATTTTCGCTTTTGTATATGAAATAATGAAATTTCATTTTATTTTTATACTATTGCGGTAGCATTTCACAATGCTTATTATATGGTATAATTTGACTAAATATGCATCATTCCATTTAA
Organism: Araneus ventricosus; assembly: GCA_013235015.1. NCBI lineage: Eukaryota > Metazoa > Arthropoda > Arachnida > Araneae > Araneidae > Araneus > Araneus ventricosus. The sequence goes on along the minus strand of BGPR01006645.1, from coordinate 71,330 downwards.
ATTTTGTTTTCCCAAATTTTGATACATTTATTCCTGAATAATATGACTCAGTAAAAAATTAATTTTTAAATAAATTGATTTATCTCTCGTTATTACTGTCGAAAAACATAATTTATGGTTATTATCGTTACTTTTTTCGAACTATTATAATAATTTAAAGAAGGCATTATTTGTAGGTTTTGAACCTAAATGAATGAAACGTTATTTGCAGGTATACTGTACCCAAGGTTGAAACGTTATTTGCAGGTATTCTGTACCTATGGATTACTTGCAGGGTGTGTCAAATTCAATATTATTCTGTTGGAATTTTAAGATGTTCTTTTTTTACTTAATACATTCGTATTCAACCTCATGAGATTATGAAACGCTATCTTAATGCTACTTTCTGAGAATTTTCAGTACCTCATCGAAGACATGCGATGTTTGATTTTCACATATAATTTGGTTTCGAGAGCTTTCCAAATCATTTGACTGAATTTGGTAGAGAAAATATATTTACTGATTTTTTTCAGTCATAAAATTAAAACTCATGACAAATTATCAATACAAACCAAATATCCGATACTGATTATCTCCAAAGACCCGAAAGGTATTTTAGGAAATTTGGTACTTGCACGTTATAGCGGCCAACGAAATTGAATCGTCAAGCAACGGAGATATGTCGCCAAGATGGAAGACTATTTGACGATGTGAGAACATTTGTTTTGTGTGCGCAGTGAGCTATTTATTGGTCTCTTGCGCACGCGACGCGTGCAGTTTCTAAAAAATAAAAATTGTGAATGCGATGCCTGTGGCATCAGAATTGTTTACCTGGCAAATTGTTTAACTTTAAAAAAACATCAGCGGTTTCGCTTTTAGAAAAGCTGGATCCTAGTAGCTACGATTATTCATTTAATGTTAGGAATCTACGGTTTTTAAAATACCAAAATGAGCTCTCACCTCAAAACGTTCCTTTCTCAAAATTCAACAGAAGCGTACAGAAGTCCGGCAGTCCTAAACATAGCCGTTCGAAAATTATCAGAATTGTAGAACACTGAACTTGCGAGATTGGTGAAGTCCGAAGGTCGCCAAGTAAGCTCGGCGGCCGCTTTAACAAACAAGTACCGGAAGTTTTAAACTTCTCTTTGCAGTCGACGGAAAACCCAAAGTCAATAGTTTAAATCTGCTAGAATCCTATTTACAAAATACAAATCTACATTAAAGGAAATTCAAAATTAGCCGTCGTTAAAATTCTTAACAAACCGTGAGGGTCTCAAGAAAGTAACTAAATGAAACGTACCTCTGCGTGTCAAGGCCGAGCGGCATGATCGTAAATCGTTTGACTGCTAGCCGAAAGCTTGTGGGTTAGAACACGGACATCAGGGTGATAGCAAATTTTTGTACTCTACAAATACTTAACAATTTGTTTGCGAATTTGAATTTTAACTATTTATGCTTAAACCTGTTATCTATAAATTCAATATTTATTTGATTTTGTACTTTTTTCTAGATCTTGATAATTGTCAAGCATATTTTCAATAACTTCGCCGAAAGCAGTTCGCAGACAGGACAGTTGGCCGACACGTACACTTCGCATTTAAGTCGTTGTCGGCAAAGTGTCACGGACCCGCTGATGGGTCTGTGGTTTGCGCAGAGAGATTTTGGTTGACGGACCGTAGGATTATTCTGATTTAGACTGCCTGCAATTAGAGTATTTTTTGAAACTTCGAATGAGCCAAATCTATTATGTGACTTTTCACTTTCAAAACAAAAAATAATAGTTGTTGGGTGGATCAATCATTTTTCCCCTGCTGTGTCTATATACTTAATTTGCGCATTATTTTATAAAATATGGAGATTCGAAAAACACTGATTTAAATAGAAGTGGAACGCAATATTTAAAATTATATTTTGTTCAAATTTTGTGCAAAAATGTTTGAGTTGATTGAATTTCCCAATCAATCACACTGTTTTCTCGAAATAAAGTATATATTAAATATTGTTGATAATGAAATGAAAATTTAACAAAATATTATTTACTATGAAAATATCTTTGATAAAAATTTAAGTTTTGTATACTGAATTATTGATTTGAAATACCATGGATATTATTTTCAAATTATCCATACAGTAAACTTTATATCACTATTCTAATCGGAATTGTCAGGTTGTATTTGAAACTATTAAGGTAAAAAAAATTTTATATATATATTACAGAACAGAATTGGAAGCCTCGTATTCAGTTTTAAATTTTTTTTTCATCGCACAATTCACCTTTTTACGAGAACAGTTTCTCCCCAATTAATCTTTAATTACCCAAATTTTACCATACTTTTTATTAAAATAAAGATTAAGGAAAATATAAAATTAAAAATAACAAATAGTTTTAAATGCTGGGCAAACCTGTTTTCAGAGATATGCCCTTTGCCTTATTTCATGACACCGTTTATATCTCCATCCGACGGCAAACTGAGGAATTAACGTTTCCCTCTCGAATATGGTAAGTTAAAAGTCAGTTACAAAGTTGTTGAGCATCATTGATTTAACACAAAAAGACTCCTTATGGAGATAAATACTAAGAATAGAAAACTTAAAGCGAATATTCGTTTTCTCTTGATTTCGGAAACTGTGACGTCAGAGAACGTGGATGGCAAAAGAAAATGCTATTTTCGGAGAAAAATTACCCCAATGGACTTTTAACTGTGGTGATAACTCAAGCATCAGGCGTATACAACTTTTCCGACAACACTGCAGAGCAGGACCTTCGACCACTTATTACTAATTCCTGTGCCAACGTAATACCTATTATGAAATATGTGTGAAACGTGAAATGCAAACAAGTGTCCAAATGTTTACTACACCTGACTAGAAAGAGAATTGTACAGAGACTCTTAATGATTTCCAGGCTGATTAGAGGCAAAAAAGAAGGTTCTACAAAAATCAAGAATTATGGTGATAAATCTCAGGAGCCTATGAGCTACATTCCCTTTTCGCCATTTCTGCATGTTTGACAAAATGTATCATAGTTAAGACTAGTGAACGTAGGTATTATTTTTGACATCTTATAACTAAGGAGAAGGATATATAGAGAATTGACGCTTACATGTGATAAACAATAGCAGCGCCCTTGTTTGTGGAAATTGGAGATAATACTTCGTTTCAACCATTTCCAATGAAAACCAATCTAAATTACGCAATGTTTTATATTTGTTATGGATAAATGGAAAGTTTATTGTTGTATATTCCTGATATTTTATTTCCATTTGATTTATTATATTAAAGAATTTTGACAAACACATTAGGAATAAATTTATGATTTCTGCTAAATATCTATTATTCAAGATTCCTTGAGATAAAAATTGCATGTTTAAAATGTTTTCTCAAAACTTTTATCAAATGCGAATTTAATCAATTACAAATCTGTGATACTTTAAAATCTTGTTTTCGGTTTTATATTATAAAAAATTAAGTTTCGTTTTATTTTTGTGTGCAATAGCAGTAGCAGTTTAAGATTCTTTTCCTATGGAATAATCTGGCAAAATGTGTACTATTCTTCTAATGTTTTTATTTTCTCGAATTTTGAGAGATTTATTTTCAAGTAATATGTCTTGGTTATAAAAACAATTTTAAAGATATTAATACATCTTTCGCTATTACTGTAAAAATCATAATTAAAAATCAGGACACAATTAAGTAAGTAAAAATTAAGCGAAAGTTTGACGTTTTTCCATGAATAACGCCTGGAAATAATTTTACACAAAAATAATTTTTGCACCATCTTGAAATGGAAGAAAATTATTTTAATCATACCAATTCAGTTGTCATAGCAAATTTCAACCTTATTTCAAAAAATAACATAAAGGATTTTAAATATGATCTGTAACAATGATTTTCTTTTTTATGATAAAATTCAAGCCGTCTTCGCAGTCTCTAAAATATTCTATCGCGGTTTAATTCCATTGGTAAAAACCTAAATCATGAACAGGCATGCAATGAAATTTGATTTTCGAACAACTCATTTTCATCGAAATTCGATTTATTTATGTAAAGCACAAAATATCGAATCGATTCAATCAATAGGTTCGAGTTCGATTACGGAAAGAGTACATGCGTTTCAAAGAGAGAGAATTAAAATGGCCTTCGAAGAAAGGAAGACTCATTTCGGTTCCAGAGCAGCAGACCAGCATTTTAAGGAGGGTGATCAAGTTTACATGAATATAATATGGAGAGGAGTGAGCCCGAAGCTGCAACAGAACTGGGACGGACCTCACACTATTGTCAGTAAACTGAACCATGTTCTCTTCACAGTTCAGAGGTCGCCATATTAATCGACTATCTCCATACCGTTGCATCACATCATAGCTCTACGTAATAGGGCTACCGGGACATGCATTCTTTGAAGAGGAGAGAAGAGTTACCAAACTGTAATGTTGCTTCCCCGGCAAGCTAGTCTTAAGTTTGGAAAGAGGACTTTACAGGGATTTGTATTGTATCCGACCTTGTCTCGACGTATTCGTATTGTATCGACTTCCGACCTTGTCAACAAACTTGGCCCCCATTTTGGCGACAAGTTGTCGTCATTGGAAAAAGAATTTTGTTCGAATATGCGGGTATTATTACTCTATCTCTTTCAGAAACGAAGATATGAATATTCACGAACATGACTTTCTTATGAAATTGTCAGAATTCGAGAGATGAAATAATTTTGATTTAGCAAAAGCATTTTAAATTAATTTAATTCTGAAATGTTGCTCTAAAATGTTTTCTTCCAGGAAGAAAAAGAAAGATTTATAAATGTGTAGTTAGAACATTATAGCATAACACGAGTGTTTCTTGTAAATAATAATAGTGAGGAAGATCGAAGATTTATAATTGAATACTACCAATTTTTTATAAGAAAGCAGTTGACATAAAATTCAATTTTTGTAATGTTTCAAGTTCTAAGAATTTTCTGATCAATTATGCATTTCATACCAACTAATCAGGGTATTGCTTTTTGGCATTTTATAGTGTATCATTGAACTCAATCGACAAGACTATAGAGTAGGGCCAACCAAGGCTATGGTCTAGGGCTAGTTGCGACTTGTGCATTTGGGTGCACAGCTGCAGCCCCCCTGAAATTATTTTAAAACCTTGTATTCCTTTTCTTTATTCTAATTGACTTACTTTCCCACTTTGAGAGTTCAATGATCAACGAAAATGGCAAAGTAATAAAAAAACGCAAAATGAAGAAAGAATGAAGAAAGAGACAGAGTTGCAGAGAATTTTGCCCATCCTTAAGACCGAATTTCTCGCACTGAGCAACTCAAAGATCCCGAGATAAAAGCAACCTTTTATCCTCTTAAAATTACAATCCCTTGAACTGTATTTTTCATTCTGGAGGAGTTGCAATATTTTGCTTCTTTATGTTTTTGGGGTGCTGATTACGAATCTGAGGTTTGCCACCAAAACTTTTTGCTGGAATTTTAGTTTTTGCCAAAAAAATGAAAAGTTTGTTATATTAAAGTTTTTATTTATAGCACAAAAACTATTAATTATTATTAATGACGTGCAGATCTACCATTTAGAAGAAATATTCAAAACTCTCTCTCTGAAAATTAAAAGAGACTGCTCCTCTCAATTATTCTTTTTGCTGCAAAATACTATGTTGGAAAGTTGTGAGAAAGATATATATTTTAGTCTTCTCATTTTCAAAGAAGGGCACCCAAAGGCGTACATACATAAAATGGCGCCCAAGGCAAATATCGAAACTACGCCTCTGTTTTTTTCTTTTCAAATGCTATCCACATTTTCTTTCCGGAAACTTTATGTCGGGGAGTACATAGATTAAAAGTGCAAATAAACTTTAAAAATATCATATAAAGCATTATTGAGTTGATATGTTTAACACATTACAAGGGTTTTAACAAAATTTCGCTAAATTGTCATAAATCATTTGGTGCATTCTAACTTTAATCCCATAAATATGGTTTAAATGAGAAAATCGAATTTTTTTGTTCCAAATTTTTGACATATTAGAAAAATATAAATTAAAGGTGCATTCCATTTATCTCGATTTGAAAAAATAATATAAAATATGAACAAATATCTAAATCAATAAAAAAATCCACACACATGCGAATAAAAATGAAAAAATTATAAACAATACTTTATTGCTGATGGAAAGTATATAAAAATTCTAAACATTGAAGTAAATGTTTTGTTAACACATATCAAATCATACGAAAGCCTTAGTGACAAATATATTTAATAATATTCATAATGTAATTCATCATATACTTTCATCATATTTTTAAATAAAAAATCATATGTTAAATTTACAACTAATAAAGTTCAATAATGTTTTATCTAACACCTTATGACAAAATATAAAATTAGTTGTATGAAATTAAGTGATACACTATTACAGAGGGGAAAATGCTGATTCAAACATGAATTAAAATTAGAAAATTATTAATTTGTCTAATGACATGTAAAATTACATTTCCTTTTTATTTTTGTAGACATCGTTTATGTGCATGAAGAAACGATACATTATTTCGGAAATTGTTTTAAGGCTTTAGAGTATATGAGATGTTATCTCCTTTCTTTCTAACTCTACGATCTTGGCCGTTGCGGGGAGATATATGGAACCTTGCAAATATTATAAATATGCAAAATGCATAAAAATTGTTTGACAAAAATGTGAGTTGCTATTGGAAATTGTGAAGGTAGTGCAATTAAAATTATGTAGACGAGCCTTTATGAAAATTTAGACGTGGAGTCATTTAGGTAGCATTATTTCCGGAATATTTTTTTTTAATTGCGACAAACGGCAGCGTAATGATGGATGGTTCCTTTTTATTCAGCGATTGTACCAGATATTATTTATCTAGCTATTTACCTGTTTTTACGATTTCGAACACGAAGCATTTAAAGATAAAAAACTGCAATCGTCACAAAGTTGGATACAAGATTTTGATGAATCTCCAAACTAAAGACCTCGCAGAGTCCTAAAAATATATTTTTGGAATTATGTCTGCTTGTCTGTATTTGAACTTGAGAACTCAGAAACGGATTGAGCTAGAGAGATGAAATTTTCCCTGCGTTCCTAGCAAATTTATAGAATTCTGTCAAATATTGCACGGAATTAATCGACGGGAAGTCAGTCTGTTTGTTCGTGTGCGTGCGAACACGCTGACTCATATTTGCAAAAACTGGTAAAAGTAAAAATTGACGCATTGTATTATCGTCAGAACTGTAGATGTGTTTCATATTTTAAACCGAATCCGACGTGACCGTCTATCGGTTTGTGTATTCGCGCGTATGTGGAAACGATAGCTCAGAAACGCAACTACTTAGATAAACGAAATTCGTATGCGTTTTTGTGACCAAAATTCCGCATCTGTATAGAATTCGTGGCCTGAAAGGTTCAACGGAAGACATGTAAAATGTATATTCGGTCTTTTCTATTAAACTGCGAAACACAAATCGCACCTTATTGATTTCACTTACGAGAGAATTAACAGGAGGGGGAATCCCGCTTGAGAGCTTTGCCGTGACCTTCGAGGCTTTGCCGCCTCCCTGTCCATCCCCTGCAATGAATTACAGGGTGCAAATTCTTTTAGGGCGAACAGAAAAGAAGGCTCTACACCGTATAAGCAAGTATACGAGAAAGTCAAACGAACAGCACTTCCTCTAATTAGTTTTTGTATTTGCATGCACATAGAGAGATGGACTAATAGATTTCCCTTCAACGTTTTCGTCCAAAATTTGAGAGAAATCTACAAATTTGGTGGTAAGACCACATACCAAATTTCATCCTTCTACTGAATGCTTTGTTATATTGCCAAGTTCACAGAGAGAGAGACATAATTCCTAAAATGCGTTTTTCAAGCTTACGGGGGGTCTAAACCGTGGACTTTTAAATTAGTACTAAGATTGACCAATAGGTGGCTCTGATATAAGAAAATAAAATAAACACAAAATGAATGACAATAGCAGCATTTTTATTACAACCACTAGTGTTCAACATGGCCCCACCTCAAGAAACAATACACTGCAGAAAAGTCACAACGCTAGCAACGGCATAAGATAAGAGGAGAATTAAGTTGCGTGTGGTATTTCTAAATAAGCAGGATTCTGCAAAATGCCAGTTTCTTCAAACCGCTTAACAAGGACTATGAACCCTGTAAGTTTCCAAGTTTTTATATCTTTACATATCGAAAGCTTCCCAAAGCAATCTGTGTTAATTCAAGATTAACATAAAATATATTTTTATAAACTTTTGTCCAGTGAACTTAACATCTTCTGAGACTCGCCACCCAATGTGCCGAGTGGTTGAATTGCCTACAGGTCGTTTGATAAAACCCATAACATAGTAAAATCTTAATAAGTAACATGATGAAGTGAAAGTGAAGATGATTGAATGTAGAAGATGATGACAAAATGTTTTCTTCCCACCTGAATCTGTAGTATGACGAAGCTGTGACTGGAAAGCTAGAGCATTTGCTCTGTCTAAGGCAGCGGGATCTTATACAGGTTAAGTGACAAGTAAAAAATAATACTTTGTAGGGCAGAAAATGAACCTTTCTCAGCTGCTTGGAATGCAGCTCTACTAAACGTTAATTGAATTTTGGCACTGCAGATTTATAAGAAACAGTATAAATTGCATTTTTTTCTGCGTAGTTCCTCATTATACTGTTGCCTGACGAGGAGTTTTTGTATTAAATTTTCTTCTAAACTTAAAGAAAATAACCCCCATTGTGCGTGAAATAATTATCCCCTTAGAATTTTACAATCCAGATATTTTTTATCTTTTCTTAAAATCCCTACGAATTTTTTGTCTTCTTTTTAGTTAGATATGTAAAAAAGTAAGTATTCATCTAGCTTTGAAAACGGTAAGGAATAAGTGTCCAGTGAAAATGAGATATCACCTTTGCATAATAATTAATTAAGATTTGAAAATATCTGAAAGAAGGATTACCACTTTTAATATTGCAGAAACTACTGTATAAGTTTTTTAAATTCTGCTCAAGCTCAAATGGAGGCATTTAGCAAAGTATTGTTTCTTTAAAATAAAACTAAGACTTTTATGTCTGGGCTGGTAATCGAAAATTAGTTTCCTTTTTCATTTGTTAAGGATATGATATAAAAACATGAATGTTCCAGTATGCGAAGCTAAAACTTCTAATATTAGATTATTACCATGAAAACCAAATGCTTCGAAGAGGAGCTGAACCCTGGTCTAATAGTTGCACATCGTTAATTAAATTATTCTTTATTGCATTTTTATAATTAACAGTATAATTTACATTTTCTGCAGAATTGCTCCATATAGCGCCAACTGTCAGGCAGTTTCTCTTGTACTAAATTTTTTCTATGTCATGTAAAGGTAATGATCATGAATGTGCATGAAGTGCTTACCTCGCACCCCATTATGCAATTGTATCTATTTCTTTGAGATGAAGTATGGATCTCTGTATCTGGGCTGGTAATTTAAAAATGGCATTATTATCATCCTACGAATATGATATAAAACCTTTAGCTTTATAATATTCAAAGCTAAAAGTTCTAAGTTTAGATTTAGTCATTGCACTTGTAATTGTAGCGTTGACGCAGTCGAAAACATTTTTTGGCTATTTTTGCATTGTATTTTTTTATTAAATTATCAAAAGTAATGTAGTTTTTTTAGGATTTTTACTGTCAAAGAAAGAAGAAAAGTCTGTAAGGTTAAAGTGTTTTGTTTTACATGAGCCATGAGGTTTGATATTCGTCACGACGATACAAATTTTTTATGACCTCAGCCCCCATCCTGACCCAAATCCTGGATTCGCCACTGAATCCAAGTACAAATACATTTCAATATAATTATGCAATTTGTGCACTTTTTACATCTACCAATCAAAGGCAAGGTTGGGTTCTTTAAAGTCGTGAAAGATTAGAATATCTTACAAGCTGCACATAAACTGTTACAAACTGAGAAACATTATTGACAGAGAATATAAAAAATAACTAAAAATGAAACACAACTTTTAACATGTGTTTGTGAATGAATAGTGGCTATAATTTTATAAAGTGGCTATTTTTTATATTTAGTTAAAAAGGAAACAATAAATTTTGTTAAGAAAGCTAAACATTTCAGAATTTTGTTAGATTGCACTCCAGGCTTGAGCCATCAAGAACAATTGTTTGTTAGTTTAAGATGTAAATGACTCTGAAAGCACATATACAAGCAGGGCCGGTTTAAGTCCTAAACGGGCCTATAGGCAATACAAGTATTCAATTTCTTTCTTACTCAGATTGAAAACCAAATATTTTTCATTGTTTTTCATACAAGCAACTATTAAGACTGACTGAAATTAAAAAGAAGTATATTTAATTTGCCGATAACCTTCAGGAGAGTGGTTTGAATATCTCAGAAATAAAAAAAAACTAAAATTTAAAGTAATTTTTTCAATGAGTGGTGAAAAAATTGCAAAACTTTTTTACACGGTCTAAATAATCTAGTATAAAATTTCTAGGTATATTTTGGAGCCAGAAAAACGGTAAAACAAACTGGATCACACTGATCTTCTCGCTAAATTAAAAACATGAGGAAAAATCCCTATGAATAGTGTTCTGAAATTTAAACAATACTTGATTTCAATTTAAATAAATTCCAGTATGCGGCTCTTGTAAATTAAATGAGAACACTAAATTAAATTACCTTGAAAATAATGCATAAAAATATCATAAGGAATTGGGAGCCTCCAAAGATATTGCGTCCCTAGGCAGTTATCTACTTTACTTATTCGATAATCCCAGCCTGTTTGCAAAACCGATTTGTGTTGAAACGGCAAAAGACTTGACAGGAAAATGTTGTTGACTAAAAATATCGTGAAATATCATTTTGAAAAATATCGTGAATCGGAATTCATACTATCAACTTTTAACAAGTGCAAAGAAAATAGTTGAGTAGTTAGTTGAAGGCGACACCTGAATTTTAGAATTAAAGAACTGGATGGGTAAAAAAAGCAATTTTTCTTTGAAGCAACCGATCAGTCTATTTCACCTGTCAATTATCTATTTTCTAGTCATAATGAATTGTACCATTTTTTCTTTTCAGAAAAGATCGAAATTTATCATGAGCCAAAAGTGTCATATGGATTTTTATTTAATTAGGATAATATTCACAAACTGTCTGAAGACTATCTTCTTAAATGTTGCAAAGACTTAAATGCAACTTTGTAATGCGATTTTGATTTATTGAATGAAATCGAAATTTGTCATCCAGTTTTGCCATTCAGGGACTCAGTAATACAATATTTATTTAAAAATAATTTATTTAAATTGTATCCAAATTTTGTGACTGTTCCGAAAAATACATTAACATTACCAATTACAAATGTTTCTGCAGAAATATCTTTCTCATGATTAAAAATAATAAAAAAAATTACTTGAGTTCTAGAATTTGTTAAAAACGATTTAATTTCTCTGCCATGATATCTGTAAAATCCGAATGAGCTATAAAATTAAATTGTGATTATATTATCAACGAATTTGCTATAATGAATGTAAGAAAATGAAAAAAAAATAGCATATTGCTTGTTACCTTATTCTAGCAAGTCGCAGTCCAAAGTGTATTTTATGAGTTCATGAAGCAATTATTTTTTTATTTGAATTGTTAACAGTTATAAATGTGATTGAAATGTTAACTTTTTAAAAATATTTTAGTTATGTATCATTTTCATGTATTCCTTAATATACCAATTTGCGCAAAGTAATAAATAACAAAATGCAACAAATTATTTATTCCGAATAAGAAATTATATCTATTTCTAAAAAATAGGACTAGAAACTCAGTCAGAACTTATTACATTTTTTTCTACATGGTCTTTTCTTTGCAAAATTGGCAAAATTAAAAAATAACAGAAATCTGTTACTTATTTCAAATTATTCATGCGATTTCAGGGATAAACACCTTTTGAAGGTGTTATGCGGAATGTTTGCTAAAATTGCTAAGATAATCAATTTAGAGGTTCATTCAGGGACATCTCTTCACAAGCATTTTTTTTGTTTATGAAGAGAAAAGCTTATAAGCATTTCTATGCCAAAATAAGAATCTGAGAAAGATTTTCTTTCACAAGTTTCCGAAAAGCTGCATTGAAACTTCCCTACCTTGCCATTCGTTTTAACGATAATGAATTCAATTGTTGCCGCAAACGTACGACCTGCGAGCAAGTCTATTGTAAAGCTTATCACCACGAATCTTTCACTGTCATCCAAGTCATCAAGGGAGTGGAAATCAGAGGAGAGAAAACATGTATTTCCCGCTTACGACTGCAAAATTCAAACCAGGAAAAAGGCGGTTGTTCCCATCTTCAAGGCGACCGACAGAGAAGAAATAACACGGTTCTGCGGAAGTCGGAGTAGATTTGCTTAACGTAGGAAACCGTTTGCGGCGCTCAAAGGGTTAAACCAGTTTTAAGTCATTGAGGGCAGAAAAGGGCGGAAAACACACAATTTAAAATGAAAATGTCCCTGATTCTGTTACCTTTAAGTTCATTACGTCAATTTACTTCATCCTTTAGCTCTGCACAGTTATTCGTTATCAAATTGGATTCAGTTGCAGGTTCTTCAACTGATTGATTTGCATTCGTAAAGCGATTCCCATGAGAAGATCGATTTTTAGTACGTTTAGTTCTGTATTTAGGGCATTCTCAAAATAAGATCAGTAATAAAAACAAAAATAAAGCTAGAATATAACTTAAAACCAACTTTAGAATTCGCAGAAGAACGTGAGGCAATTGTATACAAACAATGTGTATGAAATCAAAGATTGCCATTCCAGAAAGCTAAATAAGTTCTAAAAGTATTGCCAGATGCAAAACACATTACTTAATTAAAGTTAAAAATGAATTCTCACTGTTTTCAGTGTCAGAAATCAAAACGAAAATAAAGACATACCTTCCACCCTGGCTCTTTGTTGACTCGATAAAAATGTTATATCTTCAATTTTTATAATTTTCAAAGTTTTAGCTTCAAATAAATAATATAAATATAATGTAAACTTACCTTCTTGTTCTCTCTGCGTTTATATCCTCAGTTTTTGAAGATTGCTCCAATAAAAAATACATCTTCATAATGTTTTAACTCAGTGAGGTGTCTCTTGTTTAAGAAACCTTGTCTTCTCCCAAAAAATCAGCATTCGCGAACTAATGAATTATCACTTTCATTCAGGGACAGTTTAACTTCGGGTAAATTATAAAATATAGCGATAGTACTTGCCTGTTGGGTGGAAGCTTGTTTCCGTTAATTTCGTGACACTCTCTACCAATTAAATAGATATTATGATAGCCACTTTTTAAATTAGAAGAAATAATTGCACTCGTATTTAATTCGGACTGCGTCTACAGCAGACTGAGAGCGAGTCACCGGCGGAGGTAGAGCGCACCGCCTGCACCCATAGGCTCCACACATCAACCGCGATATGACACGCGATCCCAACCTCTGCAAATAAGGTCTCTAATTATTTCTAGCAATAAAAGGAATTAAGCTGGAAAGTGTGCGAACTGAAGTTAAAATTTTAAAAAATATGGCCCACCTGCTAAGATACCTGCTTTCGTGGCTATCCGTCTAGTTCAAGTTATGATACCAGTGATTTAAACAAAGCAAATTTATATAATTGTTTGTATTCGGATGAAGGCAAATTTAAAAAAATCCTCTAACCTTATCTTAAAGTTATTTTAATTAAATTATTATTTTAAATTGTAACGAAACAGATTTCCTATCTGAAGGCGTGTTTTTTAAGCAAGGTTAACATTTAACTTCAACGTTACATGAATAATGTCATTGATATTGCATTCTTCAATGGTATAAGGCATTCCAGAAGAAAGTTTCTCTATTAAAAACTGGGTTAAAATTTAACTGAAGTTCCGAAATAAAATTATTAATCATAAGAAAAAATATCTCTTGCCTAAAATATTGATCTGCATTTCTTAGAGGAAGACTTTCTTTAGTTACTACTTTGCCAAATGATCTAGGAGCCCTCAGTTCACTATTAGCATCGTCAAATGCAGTGGTGTGAAAAAGTTAAGCGTATTTCATAAAATGATAAAAAAAAATGTAGTTAATGTTGGTACAATGGTTCACAATCATTTTTGGAGAATCAAGGGACGTCTAAACATTTTAACTGAGAATTTCGATCACGAGAGTATTTTAGAGGAAGAATTTGTAATACTATTGCATGGGATTTCTTTCATTTGAGAATTAGAGACATTAAATACAGCAGTTGTTAGTCCAAACTTTTCAATTATATCTTGATTACGAAACACAGCACAGTTGAAATACACAGAATTCTTGATATTATATGCAAAATGAATGAAACATATTCCTTTTAACACACTAGGTTAACAGTCCGACTTTCCATCTAAAATCGAAATCATCTTTACCCTCCAGGCCGGCAATTTTTACCTGACGATAACCCGTCAGAACTCACCAGTACCGCTCTGGTCGGCAATTCTCAATCGTAACCATTAATATTAAAGATTAACATATATATATTTTGTTAATTAAAGTGTCCGTTGTAACATTTTTTGAGACTCTCCACCTGTTATTTCCTGTGATTGAATTGTCAACGGGTCTTTAGATGGAGCCCATATGACCGTAGAATCTCAATCAGGGTATTAGTTTATGTAACATGGTGATGTGAAAATGATTGAATCTAGCAGATGATGCCAAAATATTTTCTTCCACCCGGTAACAGTAGTATGACTGAAAACGTTGGAGCAGGTGCTCCGTCTGATGCGGCTGGATCTTAAAAATAAAACGGATAGTAAACTGTATCTGGTGAAAAATAAAACGGTGTCGGGCAGAAGATCAACCTGGGTCAGCTGTTTGGAATGCAGCTATAATAATTGTTATTGAATTATTTGTACGGCAGATTTATAAAAACAGTATAATTTGCAATTTTTTGTGTGTAATTTACTTTTATAAAAACAGTATAATTTGCAATTTTTTGTGTGTAATTGCTCATCATATTGCTGCCTAACGGGGAGTTTTAGGACTAAATCTTTTTCGATAAGATGAGAAAAAATAAAACACCAGTGTGCATGAAATGATTATCCCGCAAAGCATTTAACAATACGATTGTTTTTCTGAGGTTCCTTGAAATATATACGGAATTTTTTGCCTACCTGTTATTTAGAGGTGGAAAAAATTAAGTATTCAACTAGCTTTGAAAACGGGAGTAAAGAAGTTTCTAGTGAGAAGGAAATATCATCTTCTACATAGTTAGTATTCAAGATTTAAAAATTTGTAAAAGAACTATTACCACTTTTCATATTCCAGAATCTTTTATATAAAATTTTAAACTTTAGCACTACATGTATTCTGACAGAAACGTTGTTTTCTTTAAATTAAAGTAAAGATTTTTATGTCTTTGCTGGAGATAGGAAATTAGTTTTATTTTCATTGGATTTGATATGAAAACTTGAAAGTTAAACTATGCCAAGCTAAAAGTTCCAAGATTGGATTATTAGTAGTTTGAGGTACAGCAGAAGTATAAGAGCAACAATGGAAATGAAAAAAATGCAATGTTTTGTTTATCATTCACCATAGCCTACGGAAAAATTAAAGATAATGTGTTAAATCCTCGCAGTATTTCAACATCAATATTGGAAATTAAACGCTCTGCAGGGTTATAAACTCTATGAAAACAGTTTGTTCACTTTTCATCACATCTCATGTTTGACAGAAATATAATTATTAAGCCGAGTCAAGAAAGGTTTTATTTTTGACCTTTTGATGTAACTATGAAGAAGGATATGCAGAGGATCCACGCTTTCGTATGGTAAACGATAGCAGCGCCCTTATTTGTGGAAATTGGAATTATCTAGCTCGATTCCCTCATACTTCCCATATACATGGGACTTTCGGTCGATAATCACCTTTTTTAAAACAGGAATAATCTTTGTTTCCAGATATGAGAAAATACATTTGCTCTCAACTACAGGATAAACAAAATAAGAAGGGATAAATGAAATACTCTGCGCATCCCTTAATAATAAAAGAAGGTATCAGAAAATGAAGTTTATTCCAAGAATATTCAAGAAAATATGAAGTAAAGGTAAGGAAACTAAACAGAACGAGTATAAATTAATAAAAACAGCTGACAGCTATTCACTAATTAAATAAAAGTAACAGTACTATCAATAGCTCTCAGCGTTTAACAGTTGACTATAATGCATTGCCAAGAAAACTCCACAGATATTAACCACTCGTTTTATCTTCTCCAGTATTTCTGGTTTTCCGACAACGCATGACGTGACAGGCCAGAAAATTCAACTTTTCGGTTCCCCTGAGAGAGAGGAACATAATCCTTGAATTTTCTAGAAGCTCTCTTTTTGGCATTTTTCTGGGGTAATCAGCCTTGAAATCACTAAGACTCTCTGTAAAATTCTCTTTCTAGCCTCAAGATTAACATTGCGGTGAAAACGGTTTCTCTGATTAATAGATCTGTGCTTGATTATATCCAATAAATTTAATTTAATTTATTAAAATTTAATGAATCAAATTCAACAAATTAAAGTTGCATGGGATCTCTATTCCCCTTACACAACAAACCATCTTCCTGACTCCTGAGTTACGAAAATCATCCGATGGGTGTTCGGTAAATGTTGTCCGATAAGATGGATAATAGAAAATGACTTATTATTCCAAGAATAGTCAAGAAAATGTGAAGTAAAGGTAACAAAACTAAACAGAACGTGTATAAATTAATGAAAACAGCTGACAGCAATTCACTAATTAAATAAAAGTTACAGCACTATCAATAGCGCTCAGCGTTTAGCAGTTGACTATAATGCATTGTCAAGAAAACTCCACAGATATTAACCACTCGTTTTATCTTCTCCATTATTTGCGGCTTTCCGACAGAGCATGAGGTCGTATGGAATTCTCCAGAATATTCAAGACCTTGGTTCCCCTTAGAGATAGCACCATAATTCTTGAATTTTCTAGAACCTTCGTCTTTACCTCTAATCAGCATGAAAATCATTAAGACTCTCTGTAAAATTCTCTTTCTAGCCACACGATTAACATGGCAGTGAAAACAGTTTCGCAGATTAATAGATCTGTGCTTGATTATATTCAATAAATCTAATTTAATTTATTAAAATTTAATGAATCAAATTCAACAAATTAAATAGTAATTGGTTATAATTTAAACAATATTGATTAAATTTGTTTGAGACTAATGATAAATTTAATAAATTAATTCTTTGTTTTTGAGAGATGAAATCACGAAAACCACATATCTCCATAACGGATTCCAAGACCCGCCCTTGATCTGTATTCCCCTTGTACACCCGGAATGCGCGACTGCTTGAAGACGAATTGTTTGATGAAACATCCTTTATTCTGCGCTACGATACAAAAGAAAAAATGTCCCGTGGATGCAAAATACTGTCACATATCTAACAAATAGAATGATATGTTTACAACCTTGAATGTGAATGATGTTTCCTATAAGAATATTAGTGCAATACTCTCTGTGTTGGTCAGGAACTAACGCATCTAACGAACTTCTTTTCAGTTTAATGACCAACATAATGACAACATTTCAGTTTAATGACCCTAATATCTCAGCTTCATTTCAGCTTTATATAGATTCATACAATGATTGGACAAACAAAAGACAATATAGCTATTATAATGATTGCTTTTGCTAATTCTAAAAATATGGTGAACGCGATCGCAATTTTCACACTATAAGTTTGTCCTGATTTGAAATTTTTGAAAATTCCTTGCTTTAAATTATCATAACATTTTGAAATAAGTTAGCAATAAGTTAATGTTTTCGACAGAAATAACGAAAGATAAATAAATATTTTTTAAAATTATTTTTAATTCATATTACAAGTGGAATAAATCTTTCAAGATTCGGGAAAGCAAACACTTTAAAGGAATTAATCAAACAAAAAATTTCATTATTTCATATGCATAACCGATAATTTTTTTAAATTATACAAATTTGTATCCCTTGTAAAAACACATTTGATAAAAGCTTTCTAAAACATTTTAAACATGTGGTTCTCATCTGGAGGAATCTTTAATAATAAGTATGCTGCAGATATCATCGATTTATATCTAACGTATTTGTCATAATCCTCTAATAAATAAAATCGAAATAAGATATACAGAATAGACAATATGCAACAATAGAACATTCGTTTATCCATACAAAAGATCCAACATGACATCATTAAGGTTGATTTTCGTTGGAAATGAGGGAATTGAACTAGGTAATTCCAATTTCCACAAAGAAGGTCGCTGCTATTCTTCACCATACGGAAGCGTGAATCCTCTGTATTTGCTCCTTCTTAGTTACATCAGCAGAACGGAAATAATACCTACCTTGGCTCATCTTTTTGACAAACATGCAGATAGAGCGAATAGTGAGCAAGTTGTTTTCATGGAGTTCATATGTTATTACATCCAATATTGATGTTGTGTTATTGTGCGTATTCATCATCTTCTACATTCAAACACTTTCACTTCATCATGTTACTGATTAAGATTCTACAGTGTTATGGGTTTTATCAAACGACCTGTAGACAATTCAACCACTCTGCACATTTTGGGGCGAGTTTCAAAAGATGTTAAGGAAAAAAGTTTAGCAAAATATATTTTATGTTAATCTTGAATTAACACAGATTGCTTTGGGAAGCTTTCAACATGTAAGGATGTAAAAACTTGGAAACTTACAGGGTTCATAGGCCTTGTTAAGCGATTTGAAGAAACTGGCATTTTACAGGATCCTGTTTATTTAGGAATACCACAAGCAGCTCAATCCTTTTCTTATCTTATGCCGTTGTGAATTTTCTGCAGTGTATTGTTTCTTGAGGTGGGGTCCATGTTGAACACTACTGGTTGTAATAAAAATGCTGCTATTTTCATTCATTTTGTGTATATCTTATTTTCTTATATCAGAGCCACCTGTTGGTTAATCTTTGTACTAATTTGTTTCGTGTTCTCCCTCTCACAAGAGTATATCTATGTAATTTGATTCATCTTTTATCGGCAGGGGAGCTTTCAAGGTTTTAATCCTGCGCTCTTTGTTAGTCAGTTAAGCAGCAGAAGATTACTGACAACATTTCCATAGAAAAATCACTTTTCCCGAGGGCAATTAACACTAATGAATATTTCTGACATTCAAAAAGGCCAGCCATTATAAATAGCAGAAAGTCAATTATTCAAAGGCTTGTCAAAAAGAAAAACTAATTTCCTTCATAACCGATTTATTTGACCGTTCAGTTGCTATGATAACTCGTGCAAGCTTATTCTTCGCGATAGACATTCAGATCATTTTACTAATTATTTTAATACAATGATCAGATGAAAAAAGATTGCTTTGGTAGAAATAAAGCAGAGAAGGAAATCACCTCTCAATTAAAGACAGCAGGAAAGAAAATTAAACTTTTTTCCTGCAGAAATGTTAAGTGTTTTTCGCGCAGTGATCATCGAGCCTTCTCAGATAGATTTCTGGAAACAACGATAATATGCTAAAAAGAGTTTGACGTCTTATTGGCATATTTTACTATGCCTCTGGACGTAAAATTATTGTTGTGCATGCCTTTTTATATCGTGTTACTTTCTAACAGCATCATGTTGTGTAGTTTGCTGCTGAGATTCAATTTCGATTGTCAGTTTTTTCATATCGATAGAGTGTTGACGTCATGAGAAGATTTTTATTTTGATCAATAAAACAGTTCATAAAATGTTTCAAATGATGATCTAGAATTAATAGAAAAGTTTTAAATTTTAATTTTTCTTCCTTTCTCACTTTAATAAAGAAAAATTGAAGTCGAAAAAAATCGAACCGCTTGTCCGAAACATTTGTAGCAAGACAATGTTTTAGGTTTGATTTGTATGTCTTGCCCTGCTCTAGAAAGATTGCATCAGCCACTGCATTCTATGCATAATGAATTTTGCTTTTGCAATTCACAGGATGTATGCAGGGTTAAAGGCATTATAATGCTGAAAGAATTTATCATGTTGAACTTATTGGAATAAATTTTGAATCTATTTATTATAATCGGCATAATATGGATTTGGTGCTGCAACGATTCTCTTCTTTATTAGAATCATAGATTTTTAAACTGCGGGGTCGAGTTGAAAAGCTTTGAGATTGAAAAATTCTAGTAAGAAAAAGTTTCATATTCTTCATCATTTGTAAGCAACAATAGGTAATAAATGTTTTTCGTTAAATGATTTAATTAAAACTCTGTTTAAGTGACTTTTTACTAATTTATTTTAATAAATTTATCATTTAAGTTTATTCTACATCATGCCGTTCGTTGTTTTGAAAGAAGTCTTTTAACCCATTAACGCCAGCGTCCATTATTAGGGAGACTTCTAACAACGGATCATAAATTCATAGGAATTATTAATTCAAAATAAATTTTCCAAAAGAGCATTTGCAAGAGTTCATTTCTTATATATTCAGCTCGTATTAAGAGTTCGGCTGAAAATCTGTCCTTTTTATTTTCAACTCAGGCTCGAAAGCTAGGAAAAGTAAAACTAGGGAAAGGAACTGGTCATGTTATCGATACTCTACAATATTATTTTGAAAATAGAAGGATAGGAGATTTCTACAAACAAGCATCTTCTACTGCGAAGTAAAAACAAAGTTATTGGAAAGAAAAGTATTTTTTTCATGCTCTTATAAGCGCGACATAATTTAAGCACAGTAGAGGAAGAAAGTATGATTAAATCTTCTATTTTCATACAAAAAAGACATGGTATTTTAATGGACCTATCTCCACTACCTAGAGGAGAGAAAAGGACATTAAAATCATAGGAAAAATTTAACTTGATTTTATTGAATACCCAGCCCACCCATGACAACATTGAAGTTTGCAGTGATTAAATTTATCGGAATTATCCTGAAATAAATTTGGTTTAATTCGAAATGTTTGATGAAAAATCCTCTGTTCTGAACTTCAGTACATAAGAATTAATTAACAATTGGAGACAAAATTTAGTATCATTGTCTAACATATAAATTGAATTATTTGTAGCCTTCAAAGAAAATGATGTTTCGAATAAGAATTTCGGTAAATTAGTATAATACTGTCTGTGTTTTTAGTTGATTGACTCACAATGATCAAACAAATTACATATTGAAATCTTAAAGAGCATGCTAATTAGAAAATATAAATTTGAAATTATTTGCATGGAATCTTAGCAAAACACCCAAAAAAAATATGTTGCTAAAATCAATACGTTCTTCATATATATATATGAGAAAAAATTTAGAAAAATTGTACATGAAATGTCATAATACTAAACATGTTTCGTAGGATTACATATGTTTTATCAATATCTTATCCTCATTTACGCTTTCTTTAGTTTTAATTATACATTTTTAACTAATTTTAAAATTATGGTGAACGCGATCCCAATTTGTTTCCCTATAAGTGTATCCTGATTTTAAATTTTTGAAAAATGTCCACGGTAAAATATTTTTACAGCTCAAAATAAGTAAAAATATTTAAAATAAGTGCTTTTTTCTGCAGTAATAGGATAAATTAATATCTTCTAAAATTATTTTTATCTCCAAGTCATATTAAATGGGGAAAAATCTATCAAAATTCGGGAAAGCAAAGCTTTTAAATAAAAAATGCTTATTTTTCCAGATTATTCCTTATAATAAGCATTTTAAAATGTTACTGAAACAGCACAAAAATAAAATTAAATTTCAAATTTAACATACGAAAGCGAAAATAAATTCGAAAATGTTACGAATTTGTAATTCATTTAAATCACATTTCATAAAAGTGTTGAAAAAAATTTAAACATACCATTCTCATCTCGAGGAATTTTGAATAATAAGTTATTTGAAGAGATCATCGATTTATTTCTAACGTAAATGTTAGAACTCGCTCATATAATAAATCGAATCAAAATAAGATATCCGGAATACGCAATCTGCAATAATAAAATTTCCATTTACCTATATCGAAAATCCAACATGGCGTCATTTACATTGGTTTTCGTTGAAAATTAGGAGAGACTCGAAGCGGTTATTTCCATGCTCCACACATAGGAGCGCTGCTATCGTTTATCACATGAAAATATGAATATTCTACATATCCTCCACTTGAGTTAAATCAACAAGTCAAGAATAATACTTAACTTCACTCGTTTCCATAATATTACATTTTTGTCAAACATTCAGATATTGCGAAAAGTGAACAGGTTGTTTAATGGAGCCCATAGCCCTGAAGAGGGCTTAATTTCAAATATTGATTTTGTAATATTGCGCGGTTCAACTGCTGAAACTTGCTTGCGTCTCTGGGCTCTGAGGAGGCCGTGGAGAGAGAGAAACTTCTGTATTCAACACTACTAATAGTCCAATCTTTGAACTTCTAGCTTCGCATATTTTAAAATTCACGTTTTCATATCACATTCGTACCAAATAACAATAAAACTAATTTAATTTACCAGCGCAGATATAAAAGTCCGGGTTTTATATTAAAGAAATGGTTCTAACGAAACCCATTACTATAGTAAAAGTTTTTTTAAAATTTTATATATAATTTTCTGCAATATTTAAAGTGGTAATTCTTCATTTCGTTATTTACAAATATTTATTCTTAACTATACGAAGGTGGTATCCCAGTTTGACTCGACCTTTGCACATAAAATCAGTTCCAAAATATTTGTTGGCTAGCATAATTTATCAAGCACTTGTTTCTTGATTATAGACCATGAATCCTTTTTGTAAAATAATATAATTTGCTCTGTAGAATATTATTTTACACACCGTTATTTTACTAAAAATGCACAAAGTGAACAGATCACAATGCTAAAAGATTAAGGAAAATGAATTAATCCTGGTATAACTCTTGTTTGATATTAAATCAAATAAATAAAAGAAAAAATTTGAAAGATTTAGAACACTAAATCAATTCTTGTTTTAACTACTATTTGATATTAAATCATCATGTAATCAAATAGCATCCTGTGTGTATTCTGACATGTAGCCATAGAAAGGGAAATTTATCATTTCATAAGCTGTATCAATCTCTTTGGCACGTAGCCAAATTCCTGAGCGTTACCGAAATTTCTGGCGTTTTCTAATATAGATAATGTTTTCTGTATATCTCGTGGCTTTCCGCATTGCCTTAATTTTCCTTCTTTTTCTAAACCTACTTCCTCCTCCACATGCATTACATATCTACACTAAATCTGCGTTTTATAAGTTACTAATTTTTCATATGATTCTGTACACCGCATTTTCCGCTCAAATGCTTAAGGCGATCATGGACATTCAAAATCATTTTTTTAAATTTTTAAATAATCAGCTTGAAATATTGCAAACATTAATAATAGCACTATATAAGGCAAAACACGAAATTACACTTCAATATATTTATTTATTTCTGAACTATCGGTATAAATGTAATTTTTAATATATTTCGTGATAAATGTACCAGGCGTTCCAAAATTACTTGAACTTACTCTAATTTATTTTATTAGTTACTCAAACCCTATTCAATCAAAAATTAGATTAATTTTTATGCTTCAGAAATGAATTTCAAAATGAACAAATATAATAACTCGAAACTATTGATTTTCGAAAAATTATGCCGAATATTTGATATGGAAGAGAATATTTACAGTTTATTAACAAAATAGCTTCTATATGAATGAAAAC
Source organism: Araneus ventricosus (assembly GCA_013235015.1). Lineage (NCBI taxonomy): Eukaryota > Metazoa > Arthropoda > Arachnida > Araneae > Araneidae > Araneus > Araneus ventricosus. Next base: position 47,668 of record BGPR01006645.1, on the reverse strand, counting down.
AATTATTCCCAATATATGTTTTTATATTTATATAAAATGTCACGAAGTTTGAACGAAAATTGAACCGCCTGGAATATTTATCATGAAGGCTATTAACTGTTATTAAAAATTACATTTATACCCATAACACAAAAATAAATATGTATATTGCAGTGAAATCTTGTGAGTTATCTTATATATTGCTCCTGTTAATGCCTGCAAAATTTCAAACTGATTATTTAAAAATTCAAAAAATAATTTTGAAGGTCCCTTGTCGCCTTAAAATTAAAGAATTTATTAATGAAGGATTGTTGTTAGAATATTCATTTTCTTTAAAAAAATCTACGTGTTGTTCTGTCTACTTTTTCTTCTAATTTAAACAAAACTTCAAATCTGATAGCGAATGTTCTAACTACAGAAAATGAATGCGAAATTCGTGATGCCATATATATTTTTTTCACTAAACGCCCCTTTAATTTCCACCAAAATCAGTTCAATGAAGGCAGATATCATAATACTGAACAATATAATTTAAAAATATTTTTACATAAAATGGTTAAACAATAAGTCCAGAATATATTTATGACATCATAAAAGGGGATATCCATTAAAAATTTGAAAGTTAGTACAATTTTAAATATGTAATTGACCCCTTATTAAAATTTTAATCAAAAAATATATTATGTACATTATTCCCAGTAAAATGATGCCTTTTGTTTCAGTATTCGATGAACGACGAAAGAATAATGCTGGTTGGTTCCAATTTTTTCTCCACTGTACATTGTTATTGACGTGTATCTAACATGTTACCGTGAATGGTGTATCTCGAATGTTGTCCATCACATAACAGAATTCGTTATTTTTTAATTTAATGTGATTGACTTATTCTGTATTTTCATGAAAAATATGGTATTCTCTAGATTTTAACGGATTAATCGGGGCCAAAGTGTACCCGTGAAATAGCGAATTGCGGTACGAGAGAAATTTATACGATTGCAATTCTGTTTTGTCATATTAATGTAAAGTATTTACCATATTAGTTTCATAACTTTCTCAAATGCATATTAGAAAAGTGAGAAAAAGTTTATTGTCTCTGTAATTTTAAAATTTTGTTGAAGTTTTATACTTACTGTATTTTCCATCATTTGCGAGTATACAGAGATTAACTTTTTATCATAGACTATGTGAAACTAAATATTTAATTTTTTTGTTAAATTTTCCTTCTATTATTAAAAAAGTCATTTATGTTCTTTTAATATAAAGAGCTAATTTAGTCCTTTCAAAATACGATTTTAAATATTGTGGACCTTCCCTGTATAAATTAGTGTTTTTCGAGTTTCTATTATTGAATAAATAATGTGCAAACTCAGTTAGTAAATTCAACATGAAAAAGAATTCACCCACCCGACAACTTTTCCTTTTTGTTTTCAGAGCGAAAGGCCACATAAGAGATTTGGCCTATTCAACGTTTTGAAAAAAAAATTACATCTACTGTCAAGAGAAGATAACAGGAAGTAACCCTAAAGCACGTCGCTCACGATAGATCCACTCCAGGTAAATGGCATGGTGTGGCTGCTTCGAAGAAACCGGAAACCCATCAGATACGGTTCATTGCGATCCCCTGATGCACCTCCCCCCGCGCCTGCTCTAATTTCCTGAAGAACGAGAGACCTCTTCCCTCCATATAAACACACATATCTATAACGGTCGCATTTCAGCATTTATTGCAAAGCAGTCCAAATGGTGTCTTCGATATCCACACAAGTTGAATTTTCAAACTTCAGATCACATCGGTCCAATTCTCATCGGTTCCTCCCTTTTTACGACCGGATTCTGCGCGTAGGGACAAAATCTGGATGGAGTAGATCTCTCGAGACTGTCTCGCTATACAGTTAATATTTCAAAATTCTAAGACATTTTCTATGATAAAATTGATGTAATACATTCCAATTTATTTGGAAATTTTTCCTCCCTTATATTTATTCTGAATTTAAATTAAAAGAAAAAAATCCGAAGGAATTTAATTACTTAACCAATTAGAATTGAATCTTAGGAAAGATCCATTCTAAATAACAATAAGTTTCGGAGGTACAGAATCGTAGAATCCAAACAATCTGCTAAACAAATAGTTCCTTGTCGCTGGAAATTTTTCATTAGGTTGCATCTTATACACGCACTTGGTTTGGTGTCAGCCTTTACAGTTCACCTAAAGGGCCTGTTCCAGGAATTGTGGCAACGTAAAATCCCTTGGGGTGATGAACTACCTGCTGATCTACAAACGCTGTGGTTGCAGTGGTGTGCTGAACTTCCAAAACTATCCACATTTCTGATTTCGAGAAATGTTTTGGAATGCCTTGATGATACTGAATGTGAACTGGAATTGCACACTTTTTCTGATGCGAATACCACGGTCTACGGATCTGTTGTATCCGGATCTGTTGTATCTGTTGTTGGATCCGGATATTTGAGGATTATTCACAATGATCAAGTCACAGTGCACCTTATTACAGCTAAAAGTCGTGTTGCTCCTTTAAAGAAAATTTCTCTCCCAAGACTTGAACTTTAGTTGCTTCACGACTAGCTACTGCAGTGAAGAAGGTATTAGAGCGAAACGATACATCGGAGTTTTTCTTCTGGACTGATTCCTAATTCACGCTGTACTGGATTAAAGGTTAGAGACATAAATGGAAACAATTCGACGGAAATCGTGTCAAGGAAAGCTTCTCATCCTTAGATAATCTAGGTGTTCTACTAACCAGAGGTATTACTGTTGACTGCCTAAATGTTGGAGTGGATCTTATTTCCTGTTTGGCAAGGACATTCCTCACCAAACCTCAATCTGCGAAGTTCCAGACGACATGTATTGCAGTGAACTTAAGAAAAGTGCAAACTGTGAACTGAAAGAATCCAGAGAGAGTTTAATGTCTATTCATGATAATTCCCTACTTGATCGTATTCTCAAAATATCTAAGGATTATACAAAACTTATTCGTGTTACTAATTTTCTTTTCAGATTCTAGAAATAGTAGATTTTGAAAGGTAAGGAAAACAGGACCTCTGACTTATTCTGAGGTAAGTATCGCCAAACATTGGCTTATTAAGGTCTACAAAGAGCCGAATTTGAAGATGAAATCAAAAGGCTGGAGAAAGGTGAATCAATTTTGTCTAAAAGTAAATTAGCTTCTTTAAATGTGTTCATTGATGAAAATAAAATTATTTGAGTAGGCGGGAGACTAATTCACTGTGATTTGCAATTTAACAGTAAATTTTCTATTATACTACCTAGTAAGCATCCTTTAACAACTATTATTTTGATATATTTTCATTTAAAATACTTTCATTTAGGTTCACAAGCTTTGTTATATCATGTGCGTCAAAAGTTGAAATAATTGTAGAAAATTGTTGATGATTGTGTAACCTGTTTCAAAAATAAACCTGTTTCCTCTAATGAAATTATGACCAATCTACCAACGGGTGTTTAAAACCAACTTACGCCTTCAATGTTACTGGAATAGGCTTTTGTGGTCCATTCTAAATAAAGTTCAAAAATCAGAGAAAAGGAGTTTTCAATAAAATCTATGTAGCTGTTTATGTTCTAAAGCTATACATCTAGAAGTTGTAACTGACTTAACAAGTGAAGCTTTTATAGCAAGTCTAAAACATTTCTTTGTTAGAAGAGGCATATGTTCTAAAATCATGACTGATAAAGCAAAAACTTTAATTGGTGCTAACATTAAGATAAAAAAATTGCTTAAACTTGTTAATTCCCTGGATGAAATATTGTGTAACTATTTAACTGCACAAGGGAATTTGCGAGGAATGGAAAGTTATTCCACCTAAATCTCCAAACTTTGGAGGAATTTGGGAGGCGGGAGTAAAATCCTTCAAATTTCATTTGAAAAGAGTAATTGGTAAACAAATTTCGAGTCTTGAGTAATTTGTAACAATCCTTGCGGAAATCGAAGGCGTCTTGAACTCCAGATCCCCTCACTCTTTTTATTCCGATTTTGATAACTTTGAAGTTCTAACTCCTAGACATTTTTGATAGGGAAACCAATAACTGCTCTTTCTCAACCAGAATTAATAGATATTAAGGAAGATACACTTTCTAAATGGCAAAAAATAACTAAATATTGCCAACAAATTTTGAAACTCTGGAAAAGAGATTTTTTTAATAATTTATAAGAGAGGAATAAATGGCGATTCACACTAAAAATGAATGCCAAAATAGGTTCTCTTGTTTCATTAAAAGAGAAAAGTTTATCCTCTACTCAGTGGCTACTTCGCCGAATTAATGAAATATTAATCGGCAGATATAATAAGGTAGGAGTCGTTAATTTACGGATGCCTGACGGCAAAATCTTGAAGCAGAATGTAAGATATATTTGTATTCTATCTATAAAGTAAATGTTTACATTAAATTTCATTTATTACTCATTTTTAAATTTATTATTCTATACTTTTGCGTTTCTAATAGTGTAACTTTTCTTGTATTACTGTGTTGCTAATTATTATTGCTGCATTATTGTGTAATTATTTTTCTATGTTTATACTGTGTATTGTAGATTGTATTGAAATTGCAATTTCCATCGCGGGGGAGTGTTACGACATTCCAACCGCTAGATGGCGCTGGTACAGACTGAAAGCTTCTAATATGTTACTTTTTCCTCCCATATCAGTTGAGAGTTGTATTTGTGGAGTTGAAATGTGGTGAACCAACCACCACCATCTTTATCGCTAATTAAGCGTTGTTATGTTTTAACAACTTGTCTTGCTTCTCAATTCGAAAAAGAAAATCAGGAATTGGTTTTTCACTACTAACAATAATTAATCTAAATGAATAAGAAATGAAATCACATTTTAATTTATTTATTCCTACAGGATAAAATCTATCACCCAAAAAATTTTAGAACGATTTCTTCCAGAAGATTCGAAACTGGAGTTTAGAAGTTTTAATTCGGTTTTTATTTTCAAACATTAAAATTTCTGCATTCGCGTAATGTTAAAGTATAAGCACTATTCTACATATTTGAGTTTCAAAATTCTCCCTGAAGTTATCACTCAGGTTTCTTCATATTCAATGCAATCTTTTTAAATCCTAAAGGTAAGTGAAGAAACCTATGTCTGCGATTATTTTTCATACATTATTTTGATTCAGAAACGCAAAATTTTATTTATAATTTTCGTAAAAGTGATACATTTGGTAATGTTTCCTGGACTTATCAGTGACAGCTCTTCAACTCAGAAACATATAGGTAAAAGGCTGAAATACAGCCCCACCCTAAAAACCGTTAATTTCCCTCTTTTCAGTTTCATTCATTCAGTTTTTTCAAAGCATAGATGTCCTTCGTAAAAGATGAGTGACATGTGATGAAATATGTTTTTTAAGTTATTAGTTTATTTAAACTTTTTTCTGCCATTTAAAATGCTTGTAAAATATTTTATTGTCCTTTAGCAAACATTTTACAATAATGATTCTTGAATTTCTGTTTCCGAGTGTCGTCACGTGTTTCTCCAAATACATACAGAAACGACAATTTATGAAAGCGCCCCCTAGGCTTTGAAATTGCCATTTGTAGGTACACTATGACGTTCAAAAATGTACTATTGTTTTGTTACATACCACTACATTCATAATATGTTATTTTAAAAATCGCGAAGAATCAGGATGAAAATAATCAAGTGGTTCCTACGTCTCATTAAAGGAGCTTAACGAGTCATATGATTTCCAATTGAACACCTTAAATGTCTTAAATAACCTTTCTTTACGCTTGATATTTGCTAGCCGGAATAAACATATTAACTTGAATGCAGAATTAAAGTTAACTGAAAGTGCAAAGACATTTGCTCGACATTTCATATTAAAATGATTTGACAGGACTGGATAGAACAAATATGTCATTGTGTTTATGAAGTAGTTACCACTATTTTAAAACGGAAAATTTCTATTTAAAATTTTTAGATCTCTATACATTATAACCTATTTCCTCTTAATTAGAGTTTTTATTTAAAGCTTGGATTTTTATATCCGAGCTGGTTGGAACCATTTAGTTCTGTCATTTGCTATATACTTCTTCAAATACACACCGAAAAGACAATTTATGAAAGCTTGCCTCAGCTTTCAAATGGCCATTTCTAGTTACACTATGTTGTTCATACTAAAAAGGGGCATAATATGTTTTTAAAAATCATTCAGAAACCAGGTGCAAATACGCAAAACTTAAAGATTCAGAAGATTTCCAAATGAACGCCTAAATATTATTGTAAGTTTCTAAACTCGCGATATTTTAGTGACCTGAATGCAGAATTATAGTTTATGCAATGTGCATATGATTTCAGACTAAGTTTTAAATAATAATGAATAAATTGAATTAAAAGAAAAACTGCTTGTCTGGTCCTCCATTTAGTATTCTATGTTTATATGAGAATTTTTGGCAAATTAGTGCAATTTCTTTTAATAAACTGTCACGCTGCAAAATGGTGAAAATTACAATACATACAATGCATGAATCATAAATTGAAAAGAAAGCAATTGTTCGTGAGTTAACTCTGTTATTAGGCTTATTTGAAAGATGGACAATTTTCTACCGAAATTATTTAATAAGCAATGTTTGAACGGATTTACCTTAGAATATACCTTATGTTAGGCATATCTCAGCTTAATAGTTAAAAACTTTTCTTTCAGTTTTATCAGTGAATTGTAGGGAAATTAATTAAAGATGATTCAGATTTATCCTTAATTAATGTAGACTTTTTCAAGTTCTGATTACTTTGTGAAATTTTGAGCATTTCGTTACTTTTTAAATCATTTCATTACCCAGCTTAAAGGAATTTTATTAACACCAGAAGAATTTGTTATGAATGAAATGCATTGATTCTGATTCTTCTTTGATAAGTCTTAGCTTATACGAAACGAATATCGGTAATAACAATTTTTGCCACTGAATTTTTCTAAATGGAGATGATCTTATTTTTAGGCGGAATAGATTGCTAAGCTTATAAGAAATTCATTAAGCTGAAATGTATTTTTAGATTATAATTTTTTTAAAAAAACCGATCAATAGAGTAAGCAAATGTTAAGTTTTGAAATTACGGAAATATTTATTTGCAGGCAGAATTCTATGATTAAATGGTAAGCATTGAATTCAAATTTGATTTGCGACAAATCATCTATTAAACAATTTCTAAATAATAAATAAAATCAATAATCTCAATTCTATGCTTCTCATTAGAGAAGTACATTTGAATATGACTGATTTGGAATATGGTTGAGGGAGAATTTCAATAGGAGCAACTTTCATAATGCATCTTTTGTAAAGAGGTACGCAAAAATTTGTATTACCCTCCTTTTCTATGCAAAGACTCGCAAATAAAAGATAGCCAAGAATTTTAAACTCACAATTTCAGTTCTATGCGCAGTCACTGGCAATGTACCGTTAAAGACACATAACACTCTCATTTAATTTAATCCAAAGGCTAATTAAAATTTTGAAAAAAGTTTTCTTAATGATTATCTGATATCATAGAAGTAACTACCTGCTATGTTCGGTAGATCTATGTCCAACTTCTGGTCTATAGAACATTTTGAACGATTTATACACCCCGCAAAATACAGATAGTATCCAGCCACATTATCATGTTCAAATTCAGAAGTATTGAAATCATGGACGGTGAAAATTCATAGGGAATTTTTTAAGCCTACATCAGACTGTATACTGTGATGTTTTAGCCCCAAGAATTCTTCCAGTAAACTGATGTGCACAGGTTTTTCAGACATTTCGGCCACAAACTGAGAGAGCTGTTATTAGGCATCAAGAGGAACAAAAGTAGATATGGAACAAAGTGCCGCAAACGATTTTTCATTGCGAAAAACATCGGAATGTGCAATATCTATGCCCAAAATTCAAATTTACGGAGAAATTATTATCAAATTTGCAGATCATTTGAGGGTAATGGATTTTACTCGTGTAAAGTCAGTGTCACATGACAAGAATAACTGTGCATATCATTTAAGCCTGCATCTACCTCAATTTCTGCGGATGTTTTGGGTATGTCACAGTTATTAGAAGGAGGGACTGAAAATCGAAACGGAATTTTTAAGTCTAAACCGCTTCTGTACAGCGTTTCTTTCTCTTTCTTTATAATAATGTAAACCAAGAACTTAAGTTACATATTCATAGTCTAACTTGTAAAAAATAAACAAAAACCAATCTGATAGGTAATTTCAACAAAACTAAATGCGATTTGTTAGTTAGGCAGTGGATCATCCTGTTTATACATTTTCTGAAATCTAAACTGTATATTTGTTCCGAAAAATATCAATGAACATTGCGATATGATTCTTAATTTTTATAGCTAGCATTAGTCCTTTTCCTTCTTTAGAGAAAATCGAAATAAAAATAAATACCCTTCAAACAGGAACATCGGTAGTCAAATAAATAAAAAATTATTTCTTCTTCAGTATATAAAAAATGTTACAAGCCATATTCAGATAATAGAAAAACATTTCTTTTTTTTCTTCTAAATTTATTATGTGAGTTTTGTTTTCAGCAACATTTTTAGTACCTTTGTGACTCATTATAACGATGTTCATTCGCAAGAAGTTTGGAATTTAGTTCTATGCTGCCGTTTCATAGGGATAAAGAATATTTTGTGAAGAATTTAAATTGCTTGGAATTTTTTAACGACTTTTTACAACTATTTAGAACGGAAAAAACCTATCCCGTCAATTTCTTCCTTAAAATTACAGAAATGCAAAGTAATTATAATACGGTTTTGTCGTTATAAAATATTCGTTATATAATATTCGTTTTCAGTGTGCAAATTTATTCCGTTGTTTAGGACGGGATTTAAAGAAGTTCAGAAAGCTCAATTCTTTTAAAATTTATGGTAATCCTCCGTTAGTCGCAATATCTAATAAACGAGTATGCAATCTGCACCTATTAGCTGTTTTTTAACGTATTTCAATTTGAATATTTCTGGCAGAAAACTCGCCTACGTTTTCATTAGTCATCACGACATTCGTTAGCCTACGATATCATACTTATAAATAGGGTCACCATAATCTGTTTAGTGAACATCCGGACAGAAAGGAGAGGGGAGGTGTTGAGTCTTGGGGGGAGGCAAAGTATGGTATAAAATTCTAAATGCCACCTACTACCCTCTTTCAATATACTGGCACAGAGTTTGGGGAAGTGAAAAGAATTAGCACGTGAGAATGCATGCAATTTTTATTAATTTTTGGTAATCCACAATTAAAGTATCGAAATACAGAATAAAAACAAAACTGCCAAATCTTTTAATTTTCAGTTTGAACTGTGGCCTGGATAAGGAGGCTCATCAACTTTCTCATCAACAATGGATGCAAACAGTGTAATCCATGAATTATCCATCACTGGGAACGACCTGAGTTTTCGTTTCCAATTGCAACCAAGATTCTCTTTCGCAGCAATCGCTGGCGTAAATCCGGGCATTTTGAATATCCTGACACGATGAAGACGGAAGAGGAGCTTGAGACGGACACGGTAGATAGCTTGATATCCGGACGTATGGTAACCCTAGTTATAAAGGAAAAATCATCAAAACAGGACAAACATATTGAAACAACTGCGTCATCTTGTAAACAAAAATCCCCAGAACTCTAGAGACAATTGGTCAGTTGTGAAAGGCTAATGGATGGTGACTGTCCATAACTTTGTTCCCAAATTAACATATTTCTCTCGGATATTGATTATGTTTGATTCTATTCCTTTTGTGCGTGGTTTTCTATGTGGGTTTTCTCGTATGTGATTGTCCATTAATTAAAAGAGATACAAAAGACGTGGTGGAGTCCAGCTTCCATGGTGTTCACGACGACATTACAATATCATAGATTACATTTTATAAACTCAAGGTAAATCACGGCAATCTAAGGATGGAAATTATTGCGAACGACGGAAGATTAATATGAAAAATCAGATTTTTTATAGAATTATTTAATTCACTAATGTGTCTATGTTCTGTTGTGGTTATTTTGGCCACCTTTCCGATGGCAGCACGTACCTCCTAAGGGAAGGATTTGTGCATGGGCATGTGATGACCATTTTTTGCTGACCACAATACCTGTTTTACTGTCTCTGTGACCACTCATTCAGTAAGCCGGATGCCTTGGCAGTAACAGGTCCCAGATAGCAATTTTAGTTTGCAGCAAGCTTGCCACAAATTTGTCATGACAAGAGTGCAAGTTTGCCACAAATTTGTCATGACAAGTGTGCAAGCTTGCAGTAAGCTTGCAGCAAGTTAACGAAAGCTCCGAAGTCACCATGAAACGAACTTGCAGCAAGTTTGCCGTGTCAAACTCATCGCAAATTATAGCAAAAACAGAACACGAACACAACCCAGGATAGAACTCGCGACCTCCCGGTTCCGAAGCGGGGACGCTAACCGTTGAGCCAGCTGAACTCTGAGAGGAGAGGATAGATTTCGCTAAAACATCGTTCGATGCGATTCGTATACGATTTATTTTAAACTATTTTCTGGTTTTCATTAATTTTTTGAGTTGAGAATACGATTTGAAGTCAAAGAGAGAGCGATTTTCGCTAATAACTACGTTTTGCTAGTAGAATAAATTATGAAATTAGAGTTCAAAAGTAATTACTTTAAAATGGGACAAAATGTCTAGTTATTATTTTTCAACAAACACCGACTGTTTTTTAGATTTAATTATGTTTATAAACGTTAAAATTTCAAAAAAAAAAATAAAAAAAGAAAAAGGCGATATAGTTTTCTTTAAAGTGAGAGTGATTATATTTAGTAAAAAGATGGAAAATGCTTCAAAAAATTTTTTTATAAAAAAGTTATTTTTTTCACAAATTATCATTGATTTATTGAATTAATAAAAAAGAATTACGGTCTAGGAGATGCTATTAAAAATCGGATGTTTTTTAAAACAGAGACAAAGATAATTATCTCTTTATTGTGCTATCTTTGCAGGAAGCTTGTTTTGCATACTTGCTGCAAGTTTGATTTGCAAAGAGGTGGCGCTACTTGTCACATCGAACTTGCTACAAGTTCGATTCAAGTTTGACGCGTCAAATTTTGCCATGACAAGTCAAAATCAAACTTGCTGCAAACTTACGTGCTATCTGGGGTGCATCATTTGAGGTTATTTCACTAATATATATGTCATGATCCAACGGTATTTTAGAAGACAGTTAGGATTAAAAACTTCATTCAGTATTTCATGACGAAAATATTCTGTGAAAAATTTCAACACCTTTCAAGAAGTTCATATAAGTAAAGAAAAGCCTTTAATAACCGTTCAATTGTATACGGCTACGGAATGGATGGTCAAGTCGAAGCCTTAAATCCAGCGCAATTTCTCAAAGGTCAAAAGTTAACAACAATTCCAACTAGTGTTGAAACGAAAAGTGTTGAATTCACCAGGCTTTGGAGAAACAAGCAAGCCTTATTGGATTCATTCTTGCGTCGATGCTCGAAAGAATGTCTTCCTAATTTAATAAATTATCATGAGGTACGAAACACGAATAAACAACCCAACATACGAGAAGTTGACATGGTGCTTCTTCAAGAGGAACATCCTCCTCGACAAGAGTAGTAAAACGTCCTCGTCTTGAAGCTGATTCCCGGTCGTGATGGGATAGAGCGAACCTGTCATCTAAGATGCGACGGAAGATAATTGCTAATTGCTCTCCCATACAACTGGACATCCTAATAGAGATGAACCAGGGTGGGAAGAATGAGGTGGAATAGGATTCACGGATGTTGTTTTTAAAATTGATGACATCGCCATGATCACTTATTGAACGTTGACTTCGCATATACGCGGCGATTCTACGGACGTGGGACAAACTTCGAGGTGTGATCAGGCATACGATAAGCGCCCAAAATCACATATGAACATGGGGGCCCGAACGCCATCTGGAGGCGGCAGTTGGCATTAAACATAAAACCATGCTGGCCAAAATGCCGTTTTCTTTCTGAATATTGAAGGGATTGAACTGGAAATTTTATATAAGATGCCCTGTATATCTGGCTTTGAAGTTGTGAAAGAAAGAATTACTCTACCTTTCGTGCATGCGCAGTATAAAATTATTTACTGCAAATGCTTATATCTTCTTTTATTATCGATGCATTTATTTGAATTTTTAATACAATCCTGCTCTAGCATATTGTCAAAAAAATCGAAATTTGGCTTTGTATGCCTCACCTAACATTAAATTTGGTCAGGCGCAAGCAAGAGCATCCAGATGTTTCACAGAAAGCTAATAAGGCACATTTTTCCGAATATCTCCCGAAATGCTATATGAACTATAAAATGGGGATTAAATCCAAGATAGCGACAATATTTTAGACCCATTATCTCGGCAACTAATAAAGCTGGAATTAAAATAAAAGTATGTATTTGTAGGGAATTTTACGTTATTTGATTTGTTAAATTTAAAACTGAATACCTTTCGAGATATTCAGGAAAACCTCAAAAACGGGAAATGCAATCCAAGACGGCGGCACGAACTCACCCCCCCCAGGACCGGGAACTTTTAGTATGTTCATCAGATGCTTTTCATGAAGAAGTATACCTGTTTACAAAACTATAACATTTAATGTTTTTTAACCCTTCGTTGACTGGACTATGAACAAAGATTTTTTTCAAATTTATACAATTTGAGACCAATTATCTCAAAAACCTTAAGGCTTGAAGAAAAATCAAAGCATCCATTTGTAGGGAATGGAACGCTCTTTTATTTGTGAAATCATATGTAATTTGAATATTGAACAGTTTTCGAGATATTCAAAAGAAACAGAAAATTGGAAGGAAATTCATGATGGGGGCAGCGTTTGAGACCCATTAACTGGGAAACTATTAAATCTAGAAGAAACTCAAAAGCATATATTTCTAGGAACTTTTACGCTCCTTAATTTGCTAAACCAATTGTAATTTGGAAACTGAATAGTTTTCGAGGTATTCAGGAAAAACTAAAAAAGCGGTTGAAATCCAAGATGGCGGATCGAGCTCATCCCCGATGACCGGGGATTTTCAGTATGTTTATGAGTTAATCATATTCTTGAATTAAATATCCGTTTTATTGCTAGTGCCAATGCACTTTTCCTTCACCTGAGTATAAAGTGGCAGCTTTGTGAGAATTTGGGAAATTTGGCTAAATAGCATTTTGAGGTCAGGAGATCGAAAACTACAAAATGTATTTCGACGATTCGAAAACTTACTTTTTGTTTATTTTTGATACGGGGCAATAAAAATTTTATTTTGATAAAGCATAGTCGCGAAGTAGCAGAGTATAAGATTTGGAATCGGATGATACTGAACTGTAGGCTCAACATCTTCATAAAATTACATTTTGTGTGATCCTGGAAAATGTTATATAAGATGTCTTGGGTAAGATGTCCTCATGTCGGTGTGATGTGAATGTTTCCGGAGTGTTTAAGACCTATTCAAATTCCACTCATGTTCTTGAGTCCAAGATTAAAAATTACAAATTCTATCAATTATAGTTCTCGGTTTACTTCTAATAGGTATATTTAATTCAATCCTTTAAATTCAATGAAACCAAATGTAAAAGGAAAAAAGTATAAAAAAAGTGTTTAGAATCTCAAGACAGTACAAGAGCGTTTAAAAAATCATGGGTCATACTTTAAGAATAATAATTCCATAATAACAAATGCTAGTTTCTTTAAACCGCTAAAAAGGACTATTATCCCAGCAGGTTTTCCAGTTTTTATATCTAATGATATCGAAAATTTTGCCAACCAATCTACTTTAATTCAAAACTAACATAAAAATGTTTTGCTAATTAAACTTTTATCCAATGTAATTATTATTTTTTTTAAGATTCGCCATCTTATTATCCCAGTGATTAAAATCTCAACAGGTCGTTTGATTGCGCCCATAGCACTGTAGAATCTTAGTCAGCGATAATAACATATGTAACAAGAAGTTGTGAAGTACTAGAATGTAGAAAATGATGTGAAAATGTTTTCTCCCTTTCAGAAGCCATAGTATTACGAATCTGTGACTGGTACGAAGCACAGTCTCACCAGTAGTGTGGTTGACGGACTACCTGTCACCGCAAGGGACTACCTCCTGTGCGACAATATAGATGAAGACCTGACTCTCAAATAGATCTCCTGAATTTGTCAATGTTCTAACCTGAACTGGTGACACTCCCTGGCAGGGTGTCCCAGAGCACCTGACGTGGTGAGGAGGGTACATAAACTCTGGTTAATCGTTTGGAGGTGAGAAGGAGAGGATGGGCAATGGTGAACAAAATATTGCGGAAAATGCTGTTATCCAATGGAGGTGCAGGGAGGTTCAAGCGACTTTGGACGTTTTCTTGAAGTGAGAGGTGGAGACTGCAAGCAATGACTTTGAATGGAATTTATTTACATAACTGAAGCAGAAGATTCATTCTCTCCAATTCGTTTTTCGATATATTGATTAATTTCACTAATTTCAACAAAAGGTTACGAAATTTTTTAAATGTATTACGAATGATCATCATAGCATTAAATTGTTTTTCAAAGTCAGAAAATTCGCCGAGTTTTTTCTGCGGCTCAAGATTAGCTTTTAGGTTTTTGTATACTTTCTCATGCGTGCTGACGTTAGATTTAAATTTTTTGCGTTTGTCATGCTTTTTTTTTATTTTAACGGTTGGAAATGTTGGACATCGACGGCAAGGGGTCAGATGCCCTATTTCATTGCAAAGCGTGAGCAGCGTCTAAAGAGGCTGTCTCTTATATAGGTTAGTAGCAAATGGTGAAAAATAACACTGCTTCGGGCAGGAGCCGAACCCTGGTCTATTAGTCACACTATCGTTAATTAAATTATTCTTGATTGCATCTTTATAATTAAAAGTATAATTTGCATTTTCTGCTGAATTGCTCCATATAGAACCACCAGTCGGGGAGTTTTTATTGAACTAAATCTTTCTATGTCACGTAAAAATCATACCAATGATCATGAATGTGCATAAAGTGTTAATCTCGCTTCCCATTATGTAATTGGATCTATTTCTTTAAGATAAAGTCTGGATCTCTATGTCTGGGATGGTAATTTAAAAATAGTGTTATTGTCTTTTCCTACGTATATCATATAAAAACGTCAGCGTTATAATATAAGAAGCTAAGTTCTAAGATTAGATTATTTAATAATATAGGATACAGCAGAAGAATCCGAACTTCTCTCAATGGCAGCGAAAAAAATACAAAGTATTGTTTACCGTATTCCCCGGCCTACTGATAGGAGCTCAATCCGCGCAGTACTACAATATCAATACTGAAAATTAAGCACTCTTTCAGGACAATGGGATCCATTAAACAACATTCTCACTTTTCTCCATTTTTCTCTTGTTCATGTAACTGAGGAGGAGGATATACCCTTGGATGTGATAAACGATAGCATCACCCTCATTTGAGGAAATTCAAATTCCACATTTCCAACGAAAAACAACATAAATAACATCATGTTATACATTTGGTGTGGATAAATGGAAATTTTATTGTTGCATATTGTAAATCCTGGATATCTTATTTTGATTCGTTTCATTATATTGGGGAATTACGGCAAGTACGTTAGGAATAAATCGATGATCTCTGCAAATAACCAATTATTAACCATTCACGAGATGAGAGCAGTATGTTTAAAATATTTTCGGAATCTTTTATCAAACGCAGTTCAAACAAATTACAAATTTGTATTATTACAAAATTTTATATTCGCCATTGTATATGAAATAATGAAATTTCGTTTTATTTTTGTGCTATTGCAGTAGCATTTTGAAATGCTTATCATATGAAAAAATATGGATTATTCTTTAAAAAATTTGTTTTCCTGATTTTTGATAAATTTATCGAAATGGTAATGAAAATAATTTGAGAAGATAATAATTTATCTTTCGCTATTTCTATCGAATGACATTACCTTATTATTATTATTGTTACTTATTTTGAACTGTTATAATAATTTAAGGTGACCGTTTTTTAAAAATATAAAATCAGTACATACTTATAGGGAAAAAAATTGGAAGCGCGTTAACCATATTTTCAAAGTTAACAAAACAAAAACAAAATAGCAATCGCACATTCCGTTTGATATATGCAATGATTGAAACTGAATATACCGGAAATGAAGATGAGATATAGGATGGAACGATAAAAAAAATTTTGATGTAGACTTACATCTCTCTATAGTGGTCTAATGGTTTGTCGGGAAAGGAAAAAATTATGACGCTTTTTCCGCTCAAGTTAAACGCTTATCTCTCCGCCACCAAACAACGTAGAGAGTTAGTTTTAGATTCATTTAACAGAGAAAAGGGAACTTTGAAGAATTCAAAAAGAATTTTAGAAGTTGAAATTAAGGGCGAGTTACAATCGAGCTGCGAAATTGGTCAAAATAACGAAACAATTTGATGACGACGATGCTCGCGCATGCAGACTAACAGGAAATTCATTTACGGATCTGAGGTTCACGTGAAATATTACTCAAGAATTCTTCAATTACTTCGAATTTCGTTCTAAAGTCAAATGCTTGTAGCTCCGCAAACAAATAACATAGAATATTGGTTTTAGTCATAAAAATGCTATCCAATGGATGGCGCATCCTTCAGTTTACGAGTGAGCTAACATAACCCACGTGACTAGTTCTGAAATTGAGCTATATTCGGATCGTTATGAAAAAGAGTGTTTCCTTGGCGCGTGGACCATAGAATTGACGGCGTAAAAGTCACATGACATGCTTTAAATCTTACATTTACGAATATATTTAAGTTTATTTCTTTCTGTTTCTCCGGGATAAAATGCAGCTTGCCCTTGACGCAAAGTACTCGCAATTTTAATTCTCGTACCAAATTCTTTCTTAAAATGTTTGTTTTGTTATATTTTCTGTTATTTCAATTTTAAATTGGGATGCTCCTGACTGAAAATAATATTTTTTTAGAACCTCATGCGATAACAGACGTCCTCAATGCTGGTTTTCATTATAGATAGAGAACGTTATTCCATTTTGGGAAATTAAATAAAGGCAACTATAAGGACATGACATTTAACGCATTTCTATGATGCCATAAGGAGATGCAGGCATTTTATCAGGGCCTCAAGGCCACAGTAAATGAAAATTATTACAACTTTTTATCATTTAGATTTTAAATTTCCTTTACAGTATCATAGACTCAAGATCAAGTAAAACACATAAAAATGCACCCATCACATGAAACGACATGTGTTCTGGATTAACGTTTGTACAGAAACCTGTAAGTGTATGATAAATTAAAGCCAGCCAGATATCAGTTCTTCCTGGGTGCAGCAACCAGCTCTTGCTTCAGCACATTAAATGGCACTGGATCAGAGCCTTTCTTTTGCTTTATCAGGCTGACTGCCTCTGTTCTGGGCGGCTAGATAGGTGGAATGTGATGTATTTGTTATGACATGGCTTTGTGAGGCGTCAGTTCCTGGCATCCCATTCTGTGATCGTTATCTTACCGAAAGGATTGGTAGGTTTCCTCATCATTCCAGTAGACATTAAAGGTGGTATTTCTCCTTGGCTATCAAAAATGTCTTCCTCCCGCAATAAAGTGGACGTACCTCTTTGGATCTCAGAGCTATCTGGTTTCGGTAAAAGTTAAGTTCTTAAGTAAAAAGATGATTTTGTAATGATGTATTTTCCACCTTCCTCTGACATGGTCATTATGAAATGTTTGAATGTTTCGAGGGATTTGAATTTTTGATAAAATTTTACAACATTTTGTAAGTGATTTTACACTTAACAACAAGTGATTTTTTTACAGTCACAATAACCCTATTGTTTCGGATTATCGAATTTTCTCTTGTTTTTTAATCTAGGTCAATATAATATTCTTAATTGTAATAATAAATGTCTGCCCGGCAATTTTGACTAATGCAGATTTAATGATATTTTCTGTCAGGCAGCGGTAGCGCACGGACCTGAAGACCGACTTATCCACCATCATCAGTTTCACCTTAGGTTCTGTACTGTCCACCTAAATAGATGATAACAAATATTTTTTAGACTTGATATTAGACAGATTTTTTAACATGTAGTATATATTTCCATAAGGAATTGTTGGAATTTTTTATTTGATTTTGACATTGACATAAATGATGCAGTTTTAGCTTTTTATGATTTTGCGATGTTTTCCAGCAGTACTATTCCTTCTAAAAAAATGCACTTTGAGATTTCCTTTCTGGTACTCATTGGAAGAGATTAATAAAAAAAAAGAAAGCCACAGTGTAAATTAAGCTTTAAAAGATGTTAATCCTGGTTATTGATGAATTTAAATCCTACCATCTTCTATTAAGCATAGTATGCAAAAGGATTACAACACACCTTCGACATATGGAAAATGATCTGGTTTCAGAATCCTAGAAGGAGGTTTGGTCTTATTTTAAAATCACTTCTCTGATATTTTATTCATAATAACGTGCGCTATAATATTGATGGCGATATCGCAAATACATTTTTTGCTGATTATTTTGATTCTGTTTTCCTTTTTTGGACTTTGATGATGATAAATACCAAAGCAATTCGTGTTGATCTTATCAAATGTTACTATGATGATGTGGCTATCCAGTGGGTGGAATCTTCACTCTAACTGTAGTGTTGATATTATACACTTCTTTTTGTAATTAAAGGATGCTCAGAGTTTTGATTTATCCCTATTAACTATTCTTAACCTCGTCAGAACATAAGTGTTTTCCTGGAGTCTGAAGCAAACAAAAATTATTCATATTTTTAAAACAGATGCACAGAATTGTAAAATTATCGACCTATTGCTATTTTAAGTCCTTTTCTAAGATTTTCCAATAATTCATAAAAAACTGCAAGCCAAGTTAAAAACCTAATTTCCCACATCCTTTGGAGTTCATTCCAAAGCTCAACAACCCACTAATAATTTATTCTGGCAGAGACAAATTATTTCCTCATTTGAGTTCCCAGTTTCTCAACTTTTTTATGAATTTGTTTTGCAAAACTGACTATTTTTAAATATTCTCAAGTTGTTAAGTAAATTGCGTTAAATTCTACCTTCATTTGAGAAGACAATTATCTCTAATAATTTAAGTGTTTGAGATCACTTAAAATGTATACAGATAGGCCGCTTTGCCCCTGGTCATATTCTTGCATATCTAGGAGCTTTCCCAACAGGATCTTGTTCCTAATCCCTAATGACTTTAGATTTCTTCAGGAATCACTTTCTCCATTTTTCATTTTGTTCATATAACTAAGAAAGAAGGGATATACAGAAGTTTACGATTGGATGCTGATAAAACATACTTATCACCCTCATTTTATAAATTTAAATTCCACATTTCCAACGAAAAACAATATAAATAGCATAAAAAAAATTTGGTATGGATAAATGGGGAAAAATTTATTTGCATATTATAAATACTGGAATATCTTATTTTGATTTGTTTTATTATATTTAGGGAGAATTACTTAATGATACATTAGAATAAATCAGTGATCTCAGAAAATAATGATACCATTCTACGAGATGAGAACAGTATGTTTAAAATATTTTTTTCAAAGCTTTATCAAGTATAAATAAATTACAAATTTGTAATGTACAAAATTTTATTTTCGCCTTTGTATAAAGAATAATAGAATTTCGTTTTAACGTATATTATGATACCTTTTGAAATACTTGTCATATCAAAATAATCTGAAAAATATAATGGATTATTCTTCAAAATTTTTGTTATCGGGTGGATTAGTAATAAAGGTTTTTTATTGGGTGGTAATAAAGGTTTTTTGTGGTGTAATAAAGATAATTTTTGAAGATAGTATTATTTATTTATCTTTTTACTGTTGCTTCCATCGGAAAACATAACTTGTTTTTATTATTGTTACTTATTTTTGAACTGTATAATTTAAGATTATTATTTTCTTAAAATTTAAAAAATCGGACATACTTATAGAGAGAAAGATTAGGAGCACATTAACCAAATTTTCAAAGAGATTAACAAAACAAAAATAAATAGAAATTGCCCATTCTTATTAATATATCCAGTGACTAAAACTAAATAAACCGGAAATGAAGCTAAATGGGATAGACGAAGAATTTATTTTTTGTAATTTTAACTTTTAATAGTACTTACCTCTTTTCTTTTTTTTACTTCGCCCTCTCTTGCCAACTGTGCTTAAAGTGGACGATCATCTCATAATTCAAGTAAACCTTCACATCTATCGTCAATAAACGAAGATCCGTAATTCATCTCGATTTTTTCTTGAAAGCTTGTATGTAGGAATTCTCTTTCTAGTTGGCAGCTTAATCTATAATATAAAACAGAAAATGCATGTATCAATCTGTCAGTCACAAGAACTCTCTAAACGGTGAACAGTAGCGACATGAAATTTACACACGACATTCTAGAGCATTTCTAGAGTCAACGGTGCTATTTTCTTTCGGAGATTAGGTAGTCATCCTTAAGATATTTAGATAAAATAAAGTGTACTGTAAGCCCTAAGTAGCCGTTGATTTTTCGCCAATAACTACAGAATATTTGATGGACAACAGTGTACATGCACCATTTAAAGGCAGGAGAGTGCTCAATGTGATTCATTGCGGTGAAGTGTTTTCTCTGATTGTTATTAGAGGTTTAAAAAAAACTTTTAAAGCAATTTCGAACAATACTTTTTTTATTCTTATAGAAATAAGTTTCAAACCAAATTACAATTTTCAGGCGCGGGCTTTTACCAGTGTCAAACATAATATAAAATATTATTTCTTTAGAGCTGTAAGTAGACTTTTCCTTCGGTTATTTGTAAAATTTACAGCTTTTAACACAGTTACACAGGTGAGTCAAATGGCGTACTTCAACCTCAACTTTCAGAGTTAATTAGTTCTTAAGATACCCAATTAAATAGCAATTAGCCGCTGTTAAAACTGGAAGGTTTTGCCAATAACTACAGAATATTTATTAGACAACAGTATTTTTAGCATCATTTTTAAAGTAAAAATTATCTTTTAATGATAATAATTCCATTTGCGATAAAGTGTTTTTATCTGATTGTTATTAAGGTTTAGAAAAAATATATATTTAACACCATTTCTAAAATAATTTTATTCTTATAGAAATAAATTTAAGCCCATTTACTGTTTGTATGGGCTTTTGCCGAGTATTAGTTAATATACCAAAATGTTTCTTTGGGCATAGACAACAAAGACTTTACACTTCCAGTTTCCTGTTATCATAGCATTTTACAGCTTGGTTACACAGTGATCCAATGACGTTAGTAGTTATTATTCTCTCGATGTTTTGTTCACCGATTTTAACTGATCCTGATATTATTGTACTAAAACCTTGAGAGTACTTATTCCAGTTCCTATTGTAGGAAAAGGGAAAAGCTGAAGGTGGAAAAAGATCATTAATGGTCTATCTGTCATAAGAACTCCTCTAAATGGTAAGATTGTCTTGATATGGGGTACACACCATTTCTAGGGGTCCGTTCCTAGATTAATTCTGCTTTTTTCAGAGCTTTCAAAAGGTGCTTTCTAAGATATTTAAATAGCGAAATTCGTAATTATCGGCGTTTCATCTCAGTTTTTCATATTGTAAATTTCAGAAAAATATATTACACGTAGATTATTTACATACCATCCCAAAGGCAAAATTATCTATTTTATTATTTCAGATTTAAATGTCACGGAATTTTTTTCCCTTAATTTAATAAACATTTTCAATTCATTTCGCACAATTTGCCAATGCTTTCTGTTATTATAATTAAATTCAAACTATTGATCGTTTATCAAATCCTTCATTCCAGTATTTTTAAATATTGTTTTGAATGTTAACAATGAGCCAGAATTTTATTTAAACTTTTATTTCATAGCATATACTTATTTCAATGTTTTCCACAACACAATGTGATGTTAGTACTCTCTTTCCACTATGCTCCATTTCAATTTTACAATTTTTTGATCCATAATAAGTTTATAAAATCCTCAAGATGTTGAGCCTTTACTACGGGATGTAGAGATGTGTCCTAAGGAGAAAAAAGAAACACTATGTAGTTTTTTTCAGTCAGTAACAAAACACTAGACAAAGGGTATACTCGAATAATGGCAAAAAAAATACAAGATATATGAAGTTTCTGTTGCCGTAGCAATGATAGGGAGGAGGGAAATGGAGTACAGAAGGACTGAGATTCTGCAAAATATTTTATCCAGTATTTCCAGGCGTATCAATGATCTATAATATAAAATGAAAATACATGTATCCGTCACAACTATCACAGTCACAAGATCCTCTGGGCAATTGTGCCAGCCAGCGACAAATTTACACCTTGTTCTAGAGCACGTTTCTAGAGTCGGCGGTGCTATTTTTCGCTCAAATTAATTGGATTCTTAAGATATTTAATTAAATAAAAATTAACGCCTATTAAGCCCTAATGTAGGCATTTTCATAATACTTACAGAAATCTTTATTAGACAACAATTATTTTTTATACCATTTTAAAGAGCAGAAATTATCTTTTCAAGTATTAATTCCATTTACGATGAAGTATTTCTCTGATTTTTGTGAGGTTTTAAATATATTTTTCTTTATAATTTCTAACAATCTTTTTTCAATCTTATAAAATAATTTAAACCAAATTACTGTTTCAGCATAGGCTTTTGCCAGTGTTAAAGTTCAATATCTAATAAAATATTGTTTTCTCTGTTTGAGCATAAGCAGCAAAAAGAGATTGGATTAATAGTAGTGTCAGGATGCAGCGGAAATCAGAACATTTTGAGGGAGTGAAAAAATGCAAACCTCTTTATTCACTCTCCACGGCCTCCTCCTGGCCCAGAGCAAGCAAGTTCAGCAGTTGCACCATGCAATGTACTGAAATTAAAAGCCCTCTTCTGGGCTCCATTAAATAACCTGTCACTTTTCAATATCTACAAGATGTTTTGACAAAAAAAAGTAATATTATTGAAACTGGTAGGCCATATTCAAGTATTATTCAGCAGAAGCTTGACAGTAACTAAGTAGAGGGTATGCAAGGATCCATACATCCGTGAATAAAACTGATATGAGAGCTCTGGGGAATTTTGAATAACCACTTCAGGCCCTCTCCCTATTATCTTGAAACCATTATAAAATGGCATGTTTGATGTTGATATGGGTAACAAAAGAAATTTTATTGTTGCAGATTGTATATTTAATTACATCTTATATTTAGTTCAGTTGTATAAAGCGGTCAAGTACTTTAAGGAATAAATCCAGTAGTATCCGCAATAATCAACTATTCATCTTTTCTCAAGGATAGAACGAGTATTTTTAAAATACTTTCAAAACTTTTTTATGAAATGTAGTTGAAATGAATTACAAATCAGAAATATTTTCAAATTGCTTGTCTCTCGTATATTAAATTTTAAAATTTTTATTTTCAAACCACATTAACTATTGCAGTAACATTTTAAGATATTTATCCTTACGAATATTCTGAAAATATACATTATTCCTTTAAAATCTTACGTCCAGATTTTGATAGATTTTTCCCGAGTAATATGACTTGGTACTAAAATAATTTTCTAGATTATAATAATTTATCTTCCACTATTACTGTCAAACATAACTTATTTTAATTATATTTTACTTATTGTATTTTTGCTTCTTTTTCATAATGATTAAGATGGAAACCGACTACACTTATAGAGGGAAAAAATTCTAGGGAAATATATAACCTAAAACTAAATAATAACGCGGAAATGAGGATGAGAATATTGATAACACATGTAATCCTGCAAGGCTCGTTATTAATTATAGCATTTCATTTTAACCTTTACTATTTTTTTCTCATATATATCTAGACAGTATATTGATTTCAGCATCAATTAATTTTTCTAGTGTTTTGATATGATTCTGCGCAAACAACGTCAAAATTATATTTGATAAATTAGTATGCACTTTAAGATTTCAATATGTAGTTTACTATCATTGTTGGTCATTCAACTGAAAACTTAGCACAGTACCTCTATTTGTTCCTGGAGACACAGACAATATACTAATTTACAGAAATCCTTATTGAAACTATAATCTTACATTCTCCATACAGATATTTCATTTTATATATTTAGACAATGTGTTGCACTGAAAAACGACTCAATGGTCAATAATTTCGTTTGTAGTGTAAGCATAGAACAGAGGATGTTTGGGTAAATATTTCGTCTTATACAAAAACAAGTTGATTTCGGAATAATTCCTCATAGATTTTAATCAGATACAGAGCTGAATGTTGTCATTAGGTAGGTTGTGTTTTTATAAAATTAAGTTAAATTTTCTGATGATTAAAATGTCTTCGCTCCTCTGGAGTATTAAAGATAGGTCTATTTCAAAATGCTTTTTTGTATAGAAATAATCTTACTTTCTTCCAATTAAATCTTTCTTCATCTACTGTGCTCAATTTTGTCAGCATAGTAGCGTAGAAAAAATTTGCTTTTCTTTCCACGAACTTTGTATTTAGTTCACAGTAGAAGATCATGTTTCTAGAAATCTCTTATTCTTCTATTTTCAGAATAACATTGCAGAATTACCGATGCCTTTAACTCTCGCCCGTCTCCACTTTAGCCCTTCAAATAAAGTATAATTTCAGGTGGTATTTCTGTATAAATTGCTTAATTAGAGCCCGCATTATTCATTTCCGTTAAATTATAAAGTACAAAAATATAACAATGTCTCGTGCGATGTAAGTAACCATCACCAAATAAGAAAAATTTTTGAGAAAGAATTGGATTTTCTATCACATCTAATCAAACTGAAGTTGAAAAATAAACTGCATAGCATTCAGAAGCGATTTCGATATGTCTTGTATTTCAATTCATGGTACCTAGAGTGTTCAGAGGGTAGAAGTAGGCATCTAATCTTTGAAAATCCATATTTTTTTAAAAGTGTAAGCTACTTTTGCAGCGTATGTTTGTAATGATATCAAGAATTTTTAATCTTCTTTAGAATTTAATCTTTTAACAGTACCTAATGTTTTGTTAAAAACACTTTTAAAATTACCTTATTTTTATTAAAAGCTCTGTGTAGAACTCCTGCCATTTTAACTCAAAGAAAGTTCTGGGATTCAACCTACTGTAGCGTATTGGACATTTTTCAAACTGCAATAAACCCATGCGCGATATTTTATGACATTCTTTTCTTGATGTATTTTCCTTATATCCTTTTTTGCACTTTCACCTTTTGCTTGTAACTTTCTCATGCGGCGGATGCTGACTTTTGAAGATCCACTATATCATTTTTAAATTCAAATAAAATATTTTAGATTATCTACGACTCTGTGTACTCTTGCCAAGATTTTTGCTCTACACATAACATAAGGAAAATCTTTTTTAATTATAAATTGAATATTTTATTTATTTGAAAAAATGTTTGTAAAGTATTTGGATAATTATGGTTAAAATATAATCAGACTTGCAGCATTAGTCGGACCTGAACGAGTTCTAGTCGAAACCTACAACAAGAACACAAATGCTATATAAAGATGTTTATAGCTGATGCTAAAATAGTACTTAGGTATCTTTAAATAATATTAGTTAAATTTTCAGATCATGATAGAATTAAAGGTGTTCTTTGTTTCTGAGTTGAAGTCGCAAAAAGCAAGATAATTCTTTATGAAGATTCCCTGAACCAATGCTTCATCTATTCTTGCCTTGCCCACCAGGCACGACTGCTAGAAGACAGAGTGTTTGATGGGAAACATCTTTAATCCTTGCTTTCGCAAAAAAATTGTCCCGGGGAGACCATTCCTTAACGCGTTCCTACCCCGCCCTTGAGTCTGTGCTCTCTCCTTACCCGGCATGCGACTGCTTGAAGATGAATGAATTGTTGTTTGTCCTTTATTTTGCGCGCTACGCTTTAAAAGAAAACTGAGGCAAAATGCTTCTACATATCTAGCAAAATAGAATGATATATTTACAACTTCAATGTAATCTGTTTCCTAAAGAATACACAGTAAAAAGAGTATTTGAAATTCTTTCTGTGTTTATCCAGGAACTAGCAGTTTTCTAACTCTTTCAGTTTAATATTATTGAAAATAGCCAACATTTTCAGTTTGTATTACTTTTCAAATATATCAGCTTCTTTTCTGCTTTATTTAGATTCAAAAAAATGAATGGACAAACAAAGACAATGCCTCAACGCTAATATAATTAGTTATGTTTTTTTTAATTCTAAAAATATAGTGGTGATCTCAAAATTTCACCTATAAGTTTGTAATGATTTTAAATTTTGAAAATCTTACCCTTATCTTAATATAAATAAGATGTTGTAAGGTATGTAAGGATATTAGCCTTGTAGGTATATATGTGGCTATGTTCCACATCCTCCTAAACCAATGGACAGTTTTCAGCAAATTTTGTACACTTTATTAGCTAGACAAGGAAACACTTATAGACTTTTCTAAGTCCCAAAGTTAAAATTAAACAGTCAGATTCATTAAATAACCAAAACCATTTTTTTCCGCAGTAACTTCCAGGGCAGATTGTCTGACCGATATATTTTATATACCATCTTAAAGTTCAAATTTTTACCTTTTCAATGATACCAATTTTCATTTCTGTAACATTTTTTCCTTCGATTATTAATTTTTTTTAAAAGTTCAGACAACAATTAAATAATTATAAATCCATTGACTCCGGCGATTCTCGACAGAAGAATATTTTATTTTCAATCGGCTGTCATCAGAATCCTTCAGAGATACAAAACACTTAGAGATAAATTCTTTTTTAAAATCAAATATATCGTAATCCTTCTTTCCTTTGTAACTTAGACAAATTGTCCAGTACAAATTATTTTGTCACCATCTTAAAGATAAAAATTTTGCCTTTTGCAATAAAATCATTTTATTTCTTGACATTTTCATTTCAATTTTATTAATTTTTTAGAGATTTTACGTACAGTTTTGAAATAACGCAAATTTATAGCCTAGGGTGCTGGGAGATAGTTAGACTTTGAACTAATTACGCTATTTAGAAAATTTTGTATAGTATAAATTATCCATAAAATAAAGAGCAATTGCAATATATCTGTCATCTCTCTCCTGTCAATCCAGTTGGTCACAAGAACTCCTCTAAACAGTGGGCAGACAGCGACGGTAAAATTTACACGGCATTCGAGCACTGGTAGGTCAAGGAATTAGTATTTTTCAAGTTTTTCAAGTTAATTAGTTCATAACGCGTACATTTAGTTAAATTAACAGACATTGTGCTTTTAAGCCCTAGTAAGCAGACATTTTTTTGTAATAGCCGAATCTTTATTGAATAACCAATTATTTTTATGCCATTTTAAAAGACCAAAGAAGATGATCTTTTTTAAATACTAGTAATTCCGCATTTGCGATGATGTTTTCTCCGATTGCTATAAAGGTTTAAATATTTTTTAACGTAATTTTCTAACAATACTTTCTTATGAAATAAATTCAAATGGAATTACTGTTTTTTCGCTTGGGCTTTTTGCAGTGTTAATTGTCAGGGCACCTTCAAATGAAGCCTAGAATGATAGTCGGTGTGTGCAGGCTACCTAATGCGTAAACTCGATATACCAGGACTGCGCAATGGCGCAAAATTACACCCACTAGGTACAAACATCCGTAGCTACTGTTATGACATTGATAGGGGAGAAAGAGTGTTTGTAGTTCCATAACTGATAGCAGAGGATTTATCATCACAGTTCAAAGGTAACCGACAAATCTCTGTAAAAGATATCATTTTCAGGGAATGGGGCCAGACACCAGAGTGGCAGGCGTACATTTGGAAAAACCATGTTTTCCTTAGACATCCATGTTACCTGTTCACGTGTACAGCCACACAACCTCTACATCCGTGCAAATAGCAATGAGTATACAAAACATATCATCATGATGAAGCAATTTATATAACTATATCCCAGCATATATGTACGAGCACACGCATCACGCTCTATTGATCCAATTAGTATTAACCATCAGAGCTTTTCTCCTAAAATGCAACAAAACATTTTGCGTGCGTAGATTAAAAAAGAATAATTCAAATTCTTCGCGCACGAAGTCATGGGTAACAATAGTATTATTATAAAGTTTTAAATAAGTTGTAATAAAATTAGGATTTTCGACAGTAATGAGAAAAGATCAAATCAATATCTTTTAAATTATCTTTAATACACATACAAGGACAAATAAATCTTTTCTAAATTTAAAACAAACATTTAAAAGAATTAATATTCCATATTATATGCATTTTGAAGAGACTATTGCAAATGGTACAAAAATAAACCAAAGATATCATTATTTCATATAAAACAGATAATTTTTTTAATTATTCAAATTTGTATCTCATTTAAAACCCACGATAAAAGTTTTGTAAAGCATTTTAAACGCATGTAGTTCTCATGGAGGAATCTTTTATAATAAAATTATTTTGCAAGATATCATCAAATTTATTAAAACGTCTTGTCATAATCCCTCTAATAAATCAGAATAAGATCTCCTGAATAGATAAATATACCCACAAAGAAACATTCTTTTATCCATTTTGAATCTTTGGCATCATTTAGGTTGTTTTCGGTGAAATAAAGGGAATCAAAACTGGTTAATTCCTCTTAAATAAGAACTTTTCTCTCAGACACCATACGGAAGCGTAGATGCGTTGCCCTTCTTGAACCCATTAAGAATACAAATAATACCTATCGACGCGTCTTTGAAGAGATCATGCAGCTATGGCAGATAAACCAGACAAGTTATGGAGGTTCTGGCCTGAAGAAATTTAATTTCCAATATTGATGTTGTATTATTGTGTCATTTAATATAAACTTGCTTGCTAAAAGAGTTTTTTGGAGGGTAAAAAGTACATCGCATATTTTTCCCTTACATTTTCAGTCTTATTCTACTATATCGGACTACTAATAATCAATCTTAGAACTTTTGGCTTCGCATATTGAGCATTGATGTTTTTATATCACATACATAACGAATGGAAAAAAAAGCTCATTTTCAATTACCAGCCCAGATCTGTAGCTTTATTTTAAAAGAGGAAACTATCACCCTTAGAAACTAATCCTATTTTCTGCATAAATTTAAATTTTAAGATATATAATGTTCAGAAATGTAAAAGAGTAAGTAGGGCCTTCTTCTAGAAATTTTCAAATCTTGAATAATAAATTATGTGAAATCTCATTTTCACTGCAAATATGTTTATTCCCATTTTCAAAGCTACATGAATACTTGATTTTTTTTCCACATCTATATTCAAGAAGAAAAAAAAAATTCATGAGATTTACAAAACCATGAAAATATCTAAGTTATAAAATTCTATGCAGATAATTCATTTCATGCGTAGATGTTTATTTTTTTATCGTTTTAGAAAAGAGTTTGAGTATCCCGTCTGTGAGATATATAATAACAATACGCAGATAAAACTACAGGTTTTACCATTTTTTACAAATCTGCATTCAAAGTTCAATGGAGGGGAATTTGGTGTATGAGTGTAACATAAATTTGTGAATTTCTCTTTTCAAATTTTTGACAAAATCCTAATTAAGAATCCTTGATCATTCTCAAAGATTCAGCACAAAACTAATCAGAGAATGCTTTTCAGAGTTTGATTTTCTCGTATACTTGCTTACGTTTAGCACCTTCTTTTCTATTTCTTATTATAAATTCTTGCTGCGTATAAGTCATCACGCAAAGGACTAGGGAATTCTATCAGAAGGTCGTGAAACTCATAGCCGGTTTCCTCCTCACGGGTATATATCGTAAGTAGAAACAGGTGGATTTATATTTCGTAGTTTAATGAAAGACCAAGATATACATTTTGTATCTTCCGTTGAACCTTTCATTCCCTGATTCTATATAAATGCACAATTTTCGTCACAGATCACCTTACCGAATTTCGTTTATCTAAGTGTTGCGTTTCGGCTATCATTGTTCCACATACGCGAATACACAAAAGATGACAGTCTTAATCGGATTTGGTTTTAAAATATGAAACACATCTACAGTTCTGGCAGTAGCACAATGCGTCAATTTTTTTATATTTTAAATTTTTGCAAATATGAATCAGCAGCGTGTTCACATGCACGAACAGACAGACTTCCATCGATTATTAAACTAAAATTATGCGTTTATTAGGAATTTTACAGTCTTTAATTTTTTTAATTTGTTTATCAATTCTATACTATTACCAAAGTAATTAAAAAAACATGTAATTCGTACCTTATTCAAAATTTCATATTGATTGTGGCGGTAGTACCAGCGACAAAGGAGGTAATGCCAAAAAATAATTGAACGCCTTCAATGCTATTAGCACGCCGTTTCAAACAACACATCCCAAGATGTTTCATTCTTCTGTGAATTTTAACGCCTTGCAATTTATTTAAAACTTTATTCAAACTTTCGCAAACACAGTTGGATGAAGCTACATTCGTTTCCGAATTATATTATGATGCAATACTATCAAGTTTTTCCAGCTGATTTAACCGATTCATTTTTGTATGCGTAATCATTATTGCCACGTTGTTCATTTCAATGCAATTAAGCAAAGTTACCTTAATTCTCGGGTTCTTACTCGACATTTCTTCATTTTTCGCTACATTGCTTGACGATGATTCAGTAGCATGTATTTAACGAGCATGTAATCCTATTTCCTTCATTTCACTTGTTTCTTCCTCCTGTTTAATTTTGTCTTTTGCTTCTCAATTCTATCTTTATAGATTTGAACGATGATATTAAATATTTTGTCATTTTTGCGGGTTTTTTTTATCAGCGGCAAATGCAAATGCTGTACAGATCGAACCTCAAATGTAAAATGCACAACAAAACTTCATGCATAGTAACAAAAATCATTTCTGGTAACATAAAATCTCCTCGTAAGTGCGCAATATCAAAATAACAGCAATTTTAGAGGTTTAGATTTAAATCGAGAATTTGGACCTATGAGGATAAAAACTATTCAGTAAACAAAAGGAGGATGCAGGTTTGGGTTCATATCAAAAATTGTGTTACCATCACTCTCTCACTGGCTCGATGACGGCGAAGTAATCGAACATATACTGGGAAAGGAGACGAAAGAAGAGAAAGAGAAAAATGAAGGTGGTATGCAAAAAGAAAGAAAAACCTCGTATGTGGAGTACTGTATGACCGGCTGTCGCGACAATTAACACTGGCAGTGGGGCCGACCGCATTATATCGTGACTCCATTACTAGCGACACATGGGACGACCCCCCCTCCTCACTCGGCGTTGAAGATGGGCCCGAAGAGCCCATATGTACGATATGCACCACTTGTGTGCCCAACCGGGGAGCGAGACTTTATCGTATTTATATAACAACATCTCCTCCCCATATTTGTGTCGTCCCCTGACGGGATAGGTGCAGATGGTATATTTGCAAAAGTTTATTTATCCCTCCCTGCCGAAGAATACAAAGAAAAGGTACATTCAGTAGACAAATAGATGAAGATGGTAAAGATAAGAATTAAATCCCGTCCAGCCGAAGTAACACGAGAGGCAAATAAGACGAGACCAAGAAACCCATCTAGCAAGAAATCCCCATAGGAAGCCAGAGACAGCCGTAAGCATAAAAATAGGGGACCGGCAGCTACGAATGCCCTTGGCGTGTGAAAGAGAAAAATGTCAAAAACAGTAAAACTTGAGATCTACTCTGACCCACCCAGTGGGCAAAGATTCATAAAACCAACAGGCTTCATTAAAAAGAGAATTTAGGCAAAAAAGCCCGAAGAATAACTCATGAAATATAAAAAAATGCGCAATAGAATAACAAAAAGGAAAAATAACAGGAAAGTAAGAATAAAAATTAAATAAAATAAGAAGAGATTAAATAAGTAATTAATTAAAAAAGAAGTAAACGTGATTGAAAATGTTGGTTAGGTATCATCTAGTTTCTAAAAACAGCCCAAAGAGGCGAAATATTACTCGCTGTTTTCGCTTGGAGAACGCGAAATCGCGGGGTTATCTCTCCGGTCAAGTGCAAGTACCGTTGGTGAAGTCAAGCGGAGAATAAACACAAGACACAGAAAAAAAATTAAAAACTTTTTCATTCAGCAGTGACACGCTGTAAGTAAAACCTTGCTCCTATTGTCAAGTCAATTTCTGTGTATCTAGTGATATATAAGGGTTCAGTGTAGAACGAATACACCTATATTAAACGAAAACCAAAAGTTCCCTGACGACCTTTGAACCAGGTGAGCGGATTGATGCTGTCACAACGCAAGTCATCGTCCAGCAAGCAAGAAATGTTCGCTTTTAGTTGCACAATCACGCCGAAGCGGGATTCCAAAAATTGATTGAGGCTCATGACGTTGTTCCTTTCCCCGGTAATCTTTGCAAAAGACGAAAGATTAGCACGCCATTGAAGTGAAACCAGAGCATGACGCGTCTACCCGACATAATTATAAACACCACAAGATATAAATTCAAACGTGGTCTCATAACTAAATGGAGTGGACCGTGGTGAGAGCCCAGAACTTTGCTTCAATCTGGAAAATTAAAAGGAAATAAGCAGGCGAAGAATTTCACACTTTCATAAAATTTGCCGAAAATTGTTCGTTTCTGTCAGCAAACGATGGTCTAAAGTCTTAAAGTTATTTTTTTTTAATTCTGGCGACATCCTGTTAGCGGGCAGGTCTTCCAAGTTACATGTCATCACAAAAAGAAATGCCATAACATGATATAATACTATATATATATCATGTGACAATATATATGGCAATTTTCAAGAGTTATTTAATTTTTTTCTAAATTAGAAAATTCCGTGCATCTATATAACTCTTTCTGTTGTACGTCTCCGGAAAAAAACGTTATTTAAGAACAGGATTTGGCATTATCTATAGGAGATTATTTACCACGTGATTTCACTGCCCAAACGTTAATAAAAAATGAGTGCAATTTTGTTTGAGCCTTTTATTAATAAGTTAATATAAATATCAACCATGCTGTTTAATAATATTGGCACAAAGAAAAGGATGAATTCAGAGTTTAAAAGAATCAACTGATGAAAATATTAAAAGGAGTTTAGGAAGAATTAGAAATACGTTTTTTTTACTACCTGCTCAGCCTGTTGGCCACGATTATAAATAAGGTTCTGTCACCAAGATGAATAACTAATATCACTGTTCTGGGTAATTATTCGTCAAATTTAGTAATTCTTAAAGTTTTTCTTTTATTTTGTGAGCTTCCTAATAGTTGGAGTGATTGTGATGAGCTTGGCGATGAAACGGAAACATGGTACTAAATTCTCCATGGAGAAGGAAAAAAAATAAATAAAAATTCAGGATTTCAGTGTGCTTCGATCAGGTTGGTTACAGAATTTTTTTCTTTTCTTTCTCTTTAACTAATCTTGCATTTTAACTTAATATACACATATTTGATCACATAATTAGAGTGAACAGTAATTCGAATGAGAACTGAAATTACCAATTTTTACTCTGTTTTAGTAATCGAATGTATCTCTAAAATTCTTATGAAGATGAAGTTTTTCAAATTATGTAAATTGTAATACCAAATTAAAGAAAAATAATCACACTGTTTTCATTTTATCCCAGATGTTTTTAAAAAATTATTGACATATCGATCACATATCAAACACATTTAATTTCATCTCCCGAAAGTACCTTGTGTTTCTGATATATAAGTTATATAAAGACAATCAAGATACGATATTTAATTACAAACAAATACAGAAAACAACAGAAGAAGTAAACAATAGTGATAACAATATACCTCTTGCGCGTCAACGCAGCGGCATCCAGTAATTGCATCATCAATATTGTCTGAAGTTAACTAACCAATTAAGACACAATCAAACAACGAAAATCATGCTTTAAATAATATTAAAACACATTAAGATAAAGAAATAAAATGGAAAAAGTGGAAGAGATCTCGAATGGCGAACTTTTTCAAAGTGCCACTCGCCGTCGGAGTTCTAATATGGATAAATTTTCTTTCAAGGGAATAACTAAATAGTCAAATATTATTCCATCTGTGCTCTGAATTTATCCAATAATTGAAATAAAGGAAAAAACCTTCCTTAAATAAGAAAACTTCATAAAGTTTTCCCTTTTAACAAATCCAATAGAGAGAAAAGAGAAAATAAAATTACCTTCTGCCAATATGCCAGTAAGAATGACGCCTTTGGAATGTGCCAGAAACAAAGGATATTAAGTTTAGAAACTAGCAAAACTAGCTCGATCTATTGAGAAACATTCGAACCATGTCAACATAAATTTATATGCCCTTTTTTTCCTTTTTTTAGTTAAGTTATTAAATTTACAGAAACTACTTCGGTAGCCGTTATCTTTTAAATTATCTAAAGTTGAAACTAAATTGGAATGGTTATTACAAATATTTTTTTATTCTAAGACGACAATTAACTTGTACTTGAAATTTTATCTGCAGAGGGTTCATAAAAGTCGTTTAAAAACTTTTAGGGTATGTCAGGAATATAGAAACAAAGCAATTTTGTAATAGAACTTGGGGACGGATAGTCAAAGTAGGTGCGTTATAGGGGATTCAGAACTACCTATCTTTCATAAAACTATTAATTCCCATTATTCGATTGGACGGTATTGCGGTGGTTTCTCGAAATTCCCAAAGCGTAATTGTTTAAAATTGCTATCTTATACAAATCATGAATGCTTAATAAATTGAAGTCTCTGATAGATAAAAGGCCTTCTTTACAAATATGTAATAAATAAGATTAATTGAGCATCTTACAACAAAATTTCAGATTCTATGCCTCTTCTCTTTGAAGAAAGTGATAAAGCACTTAAGGTATGTTTCACTTTCGGTGAGTGTTTCGATTCAAATTGGAATCCTTTCCTAACGATGCATTTTAGAAATTTAGAATTTAATCACTGCTAATAAAATAAGAATATGTATATGTACAAAAACAAAATTTGACGGACATCAATTCAATTGTAAAGAACTAACTGTTTATAGGCTGGCTGTGTACAGTTGTTCTAGTGAGTTATAAATTTATGTTAAATATGTGGTTCAATCGTAATAGTTATATATTGTCGGAGCACCGTCTGATGGCAAATTTGGAAATTTCGCGTATATACTACGAAAAGTTTCATTCTGCCCGTTTAAGCTAAACTCAGATAATTCTAATATTCTTTTAAAGTAATTGATATATTAGAACATGATTTGGTTTGAAATACCAATAATCTATATTCTCTGTAATAAAAAAACTAATTCTTTTTCGACCTCTGTATTATAATTTTAATCGTTTTCGTTAAAATAAAATTTTCAAAATGATTGTTAGATAATTTATTAGAGATCTTTCTTCTGAGATAAGGCGAATCGAGTTTTGACCTTAGTAAGTTCCAGAAAAAGAATTTTGTTTTTTCGTCACGGGGATCTAGAGATGGCGATTCTTCCTTCTCGTTGATAATTATTATTAATGTTTATTAGTTATTCAAAATATGTGATTAGATATTTAGCATTTGTTTAAAAATATTTTTGAATCATAGCAACGTTCTAAATGTCGATGCTTTCGAAAATAATTGTTCATCTTTTTTTTTCCTCTGTATTTTTATCGCTGCGTTCATACGTATAACAACTATACATAACTAAATAAAACTAAAAAATCTGTTATGAAAAAGGAATATGAAGGCGATGCAAGAGAATCAAAGAAGACAAAGCAAATTAAAACGAAAACAACTCGGGATTAAAATATATCAAAATAAAAACAGAATGAATGAGACAAAATCCAAATTATTCAATAAGGAAAATAAAATTTCTCAAAAATTAAATACAATTTCCAACATTAAACAGAGTGCCAAAGCAAATTTTCTTTAACCGGACCTCAGTATTCGCGCCGATATTGCGTCATTTCGTGGTTGACAGAACGTAGGCATCTATTTTGCTTTTGATACGGTTTTAAATATCTTGAGAGACTATAATTTTGAAGATAATAAATATTGAGCGATTTGATCCGTTATGCAGGACTTTTCACATATATGAATTCGTAACTTCTTGTGAGTCAGTAGAATTAATGACCGGTCTTTTTTCAGTCTTTTTTATAAACTCGCTGCTTCCTATCTGCTTCGAGTCACTCCGATGGTCTGCTGCACCTACTTCTTCGAACACTTGCTGCGATTTCCTCTATAACGAGACCCTCTCTCACCCACACTCAAATATCTACACCGGTTGCATTTCAGCATTTATTGCCCGGCAGTCCAAATGGAGAGCTTCGATATCCAGACAAGTTGAATATCCGAACTTGCTAGCACACCGCTCCAATTCTCAGTGCTTTCTCGCATTGACGGCCGATTTCGACATGGAGCGATCGAATCTGTGTGGAGTAGAGCGCTCGTGAATATCTGGACACGCAGTTAATATTTCAAAATTCTATGCCCTTTTCTTTGATGAAAACGGATGTTATACATTCCAAGTTGGAACTTTTTCCACTCTTGTTATTATTCGAAATTTAAATGAAAAGAGAATAAACCCGTTGGAATTTAATTACTTAACCAGTAAGAATTTAATATCAGGCGAAAAACAATCTAAGTAACATAAGTTTTCGGAGATGAAAAATCTCAGAATCACTGAAATTTTACATTACTTTGTATCTTCAACATTAAGATCTTAAGCCCCACTTTTAAAATTAAAGTTGTGTCTTATATAAACGAATAATTTTGCAAATTCTTCATCGTTGTTTACAACTAATTTTCCTTGTATATTTTAAAGGCTGATGGGAAAGACGGTTAACCTAGTAATAAACTAATGAAAGGGAAATTAATCTTATCGTATTCTTTCGTCCTTCCTGATGTTATTGGATTGCTCTATCTTTCATCAAAACTTTTACATAATTGCCAGGTAGTTTCAGCGGCCTGTTCCTTAAACGAATTATGAGTCAAGCTTCCTGAACCTAACAAGGGTCACTGAGCAGCATGTTTCCTGCGCCTAACAGTTTGGAAGAGAATAATAAGCGGTCTGTTCCGCTGTGTGTGATGTTTCGTATAAGTGAATTCTTAATTTAATAAGAGGTCGTAGAATTGGTATCAATCCCATAGTGTTTCATTTTTCCCTAAACTCTCTAGTAATTTATTACTTTAAAATTGTTTTGATAGATATTAAAATGTATGTAATTTGTTAAAAAATGCAGCGTCAATGAAAAAAATAGCATTAGGTTCAGAGATTGTGGCCCATTGAGACCGTGCGCTTCGTCCTAATCCCCATCACTGGTGTGGTGTTGTTTCTCAAAAATTATTATAAAATCATATCTTTGTATGATGAATATATTTTTAATCTGTAGAGTAAGAAAATGGATAACGGAGTGAATGACTGATACAAAAGAAATCTTTAACTGTGCATTTTTCCATATTTTATAATTAGACAACCAGGCTCCTGTTTGGCAAATGCGTTGAACTGAAAGTTCGTAGAGCACTTGAGATATTGATAAGTTGCC
This sequence comes from Araneus ventricosus, assembly GCA_013235015.1. Lineage (NCBI taxonomy): Eukaryota > Metazoa > Arthropoda > Arachnida > Araneae > Araneidae > Araneus > Araneus ventricosus. The sequence goes on along the minus strand of BGPR01006645.1, from coordinate 10,269 downwards.
GGTCATTTTTTTGTCGAATGATAACGTGTATTATTGATATAATTTTGGCTTATAACTTTAAAAATGCAGTAGTTCAGTGCTCGAGTAGAGTTCGGTTATCACAACTAACAGTTGGAACCTTTTTTCGAATATTCATTGTAACATTGACGTTTTCATATCTCATCCGTAACAAATGGCAATAGCACCAATTTTCATTTACCAGCCCAAAAATAAAATCCCAGGCTTTATATTAAAGAAACAAACTGAACATGACAATGTTGGTTATTTATAAAAAATTTTAAAATTTTATATAGAATCTTTTTCTATATTAAAAGTGGTAAATTTTCTTTTACAAATTTCCAAATCTCAATTTTTCTCTATGCAAAAGATGATATCTCATTTTCAAACGAACCTTATTTCTTCCCGTTTCTAAAGCTACTCTTAAATACTTTAATTTTTCCAAATATAAATACAGAGTGTTAAACAATCTGTAGACATTTCGAAATCTATAAAATACAAGCCGATTTTAAAGTAGGGTACTTCATGCATATTTTTTGTTTTTTACTTGGCAAAGAAAAAAATTAGTACAAAAACTTTCCTTCATGCGGCACTATAAAGAGCAACTACCAAGAAGAAATCCAACACTATGATTAATAATCCTGCAGTAACCAACAATTCAATTTACGATTACTTTAGTTGCAATCCAAGCAGTTTATCAAGGTACGGTTCTTGCTCGAGGCTGTGTTATTTTTCACCAATCTCTACTAGTCTATAAAAGAGGCTGCCGCATTTGATTGTGCAAATGCTTCAGAGTTTGTAGGCAGAATCTGGAAACTGATTTCTGGAAAGAATTTAGTCATCATCTTCTACATTCAAGTACTTTCACATGATCACTTTATTATTACTGCTAATTAAGATTATAAGGTGTTAGGGTTTCATAAAGGCTGTTGAAAATGCTCGGGATCATGTTCGTACTTGTCAAAGCAACATCGACGAAGACTAGGTGATAAAGCAGAAAGGTTACTAGATTGTGAAGCACGTGGCAGAAAATTTATAATTTCTACTGCCGGAATAAGGCGTAATTTCAAATACAAACTTATGAAATTTGATGAGGGAAGATTTGTGTATGTTGCAGATGTCGCATCTAAATCTGAAGATGTATGTTGAGAACTTAGCGAGAGAGCCTCAAGTTCTATATGAAAGTGGCTCTAACTCAGATGTTTTTGAATTAGAAATTGATAATTCTACAAATCTGGAAGAGAGGATCTCAAAGGAAGATACTTGTTAAGGGGGTCAGCACAAAGGACGAAAGAAGTCCACTATTGTTTTCTAGAGATAGGAATTAGACTTCCTAGCTTAAACGCCATAGAAAAATACTGTAAAAATAAAAAGAATGTTAAAACATTCTTTTTCTATTATAAATAATAGAGGTGATTTTTATTTTAAAACTATTTCGGACATAGTAAGAGACTAACCCTCGAACACTTACTGGAGACAAACAAGAATGATAGTGGGAGGAGAAAGAAACATTGTTAAAAAGATAAGAATGCCCCGAATCCTTTGATGACCGTATTGAAAAAGTGGAATGAAATAAGCATACGACTTTTCGGGCACGAAAGGAGGCGCAACGCGTTATTGAGTGGGTGGTCATAATGTTTTGGCTCTTCAGTGTATGATGATATGTTATAACAATCGCTTTAATAAGTAAAAAGAACAAAGATTAATACGATGAGAGTTTTGAAGAATCAGGTCTTCAGAAAGATATATTGCTGCTTTTAAATGGCAAGTTCAAGTATCTATTTTTCGAGACAAGAATCAACAATTTTATTTTTTGTATTTCGCGATTGTTGTAAGTAGATATAATAATTTTTTGACTTCATTGTATGAAATTCTTCGCATTTAGATAGGATTTGTATTGAACACAATGTTGTCAACAAATACAAGGATGAAAACTCTTTTGTATTCACTGGTGATTAACTACGTTACCAATTACAATTATCGGTGTCTTATAAAATAAAATGGGTATCGATTCACTAAGACCATTAATAAATAAATACGAAACAGTAATACTAGAAATATTATATACTGATAAGGAAATGCAGAAATAAAGAGCAAAAATATAAAAAATGGGAGAAATCATTATAATTTTTTTTTGTTTCAGCAATCAATTAATATTCACACCAATGTTAATATTTCACTAAAATAGTTAATGATTTTTTTATTTGATTACTTTCACTCATAAAACAAAACTGACGATTTCAAATTGGGTTTTACAAAAAATACTTCATTATAGGATGCAAGTGAAAGCTACAAATTCTACACAAATATAAAAAATCAGTAACTAAACATTTCAAAACAACCATTACAATTAGAGGATTATCGTAACATAAAATCTCAATAAAACAAATTTATAGTCTGTAACATTCGCTACAGCTTAGTGAAAGCGAAAGAGGCATAGAAAGCTGTTTCTCATGAATCAAATATCATTTTAATATATCTGGCAATAGGCAGAAATATTAAGCATCTGAACGATTAAAATATGGACTTCCATATGATATTCATTTTAAAATATCACAGTAACTTCAGAACAGCTACAAAACCTATACATTCCATGTACATACGAGCGCGTTTCGTTTCAAAATGGTATTTGATTTGCAAACTAAAGTTATAAACGAGCATGTAACAACCTCGCTTTTTTCGAACCACTCCTCTTCATCATCGTCATACACACTAATTGCGATCAACTAGGCTAGTATCCATCTCGCCAGCCTTCATTTAAAAAAAACCTTTAAAGACAAAACCGATACTAATGAAATTTAGAAATTATTTCCTTACATAAAAGTCCTTTTTTTTAATCGGTCCAAAAGTTGTAAATTCTCAAGAGGCAAGATAAATGAAAAGTTTTCCAACATGCAAAGCATAACATCACTTACTATGAAATGAGGCATACATTTCTGAAATATTAACTGTAAGACGCTCAAATTCATTGCCTTTTTTATTCACTACAATAAAACTGCATACATTAAGCTAACAAATAGCGTTGATTACTAATATTAAAAAAACGGGGTCTTATTGTTTTTCCCCTGGCCTAACAAATGTTAACTGCTTCAACTCTGATTTTCATTCATCAGTTCAGACTCACAAGTCCGAGCTTTAAATTAAACAGTACGGCTTATGCAGGAGGAACGCTCAAGTTCAACGATTTAAAAAATGCAACAATATTACAATAAAATAAAGGCCTCCTAAGGCCGTCGTTTAACAACGAAATTAGAAGATTTAATATAATTACTCGAACGAAAAACCTGAATTTTTGTATGAGCTTATAAAATAGCCTTTTGCAGCGACTGTTGTTAAAATTTATTAGTTTTGCTAATCAAAGATTTTAATCATCAAATTTGGTGAGAAGTGTCCTGCACTTTTAAAAATCAAAACTATAAGCGCAGAAAATGTAGAATACTTCATACTAATACAACAAAAAACTCTACATCAATAAATATATTATTCCTCAAGATACCGATAAAACTTCAAAATTTTACTCAAAACTTTATTTGTTTATAATTTCGAAACGAATACAGCTAGAATGATGAAATTTGGTATAATATCTGAAATTTTAATGTAGTTTTGAAGTCGATTGATAAAAATGTGTGTGAACATTGGAAATTCGAATTAGTGTAATTACCGATATGTAAACAATCCCTTATGAAATTTTAGGCATAGAATGATTTACCAGACATTTTGTCCTGAAAATTAATAGCTTTTGTTTTTTATACAGTAGAGAGAGTGAAAGAATAGTGCTGTTTGGTTCGTTTTCTTTTTCCGTGACTGTACCAGGATAGCCGTATCGTCAGCAAACAAACAATTCATTGTCCTTGCATTCCCAAGAAAATCGGCGTTGAAGATATAATAGACTAGAGGACTTGTGAGAGCTCCCCTATTGTGTGCCTACTTTCATTTTTCCTTGATCGAAGAGGACATGGAAGAGTTTGACATGGAATCTTTTATTTTATAAGAGCTGGTTTATGATTATTACAAGATACGTTGTGACTTTGTAGTTTATTAATTTTTAAAATAGTTTATTTTGCCACATTGCATCTAATGCTTAACTAACTTAGAGGAATTCACTACCTGTGATTAGTTTCGCACCGATGTCTTCTTTGATAGTGTTGATGACGCGGAGAAGTTGTGGCTGCAACTGTGACAAAGCCGAAAACCAAATTCAACATTAGGGTTGAAGGCGTTGCTGTTGAAATGGTTGGTAAGTCTGGTGAGAAGGATTTTTTCAAAAAGTTGACCGATATTACAAAACTGATGGGCCTGTCGGGCATAGGTAACTTCGGATTCTGTTTGGGATTTTAAACATGAGGATGTGAGCCAGTTTCAGCCACTAGAGAAGTGATTTCGCAGAAGGTATTTGTTGAAGAGTTTTCTTAGGTAGATGATGGCATTTATGATGAAAAGCTTGAGCTCTTTATTTGGGACACCATCAGGGCCGGTGGCTTTCTTAACATTGATCTTTTTGACTGCTGAAGCTATTTCTTATGGTGTGTTAAGTTTTGGAGAAGACATAGCGTTTGGGTTCTTGATAGTGCGGTTAACCTAATATATTTGACATTTGATGTAGGGTTCAAATTTATTTTGGAAACAATTTTCTAGCGAATGAAGAAAGGCCCGGCAACGTGTACTTTAAAGGGTTCGTGTCCAAGATGGGCGTGTGCAAATAAACTTTTTGTGAGTTTTCTGTTGAATTCAAATTGAGAAATGTCTTCTGGGTTAAGACTTTCAAGAAGTTATCTCCATGTATTATTGTTCGTATTCGATGATTTCATTTCTAATTTCATTTTACTCTTAAATAAATTTTATTTTGCAGGAGCAGTGAAACGTGATCTGCCAAAGTTTCCTACAAACTATTTTTCAGATTGATTTTGTTTAAAATGCTGTGGTTGAGTCTTCGTGATGGATTTTGCATAATTTCTGACTTTGACGCTTAGTTTTAGAGCTGTGATAATTGTGCTGGTGATGCTGTTGATGAAATTCCCGATTTCTTGGATATTGTTGATTGGCGGGTTGCCCAGGATAGCATCTTAGATACTATTTGTGAATAGAGACCAGATTGTTGTTTCGATAGTTTTTGCTAATAGTTGGCGTTCAGGTCGATTTTAAAAAGTAAAGGATTATGGTATCTGGAGAATTCGTTGATAGATGAAATATTTCGTGGAACCCCAAAGTCCAGGTGGTTGAATGAATGAGTATTAATTGGAAAGTGATGATTCTGTTCGGAGCAGTGAGAACTAAATTGTTGTGGGCTATGTAATTATGGATGATTATACCTTTCTTCTTATTTCTACATGCATTACAATCACGACTATTTTATATATTTGGATCGTAGAAGTGTATGATGCATCTAACCCACAAAGTGCTTATACTCAATCTTGGTGGGAGATGGTAAATGCATGGTAGTAAAAATTTATATAATAATGTTTAATAAAATAAAGCGGTGTAGCAATTATATTTAAATGTGAAGACCAGTTTCATACTGCATTGATAGCAGCTTAATGAAATGTAATTTTTTTAAAATGTTGCGGTTATCATGTATTATATATACTCGAAATATACATATTTGCTTACTTCAAAAGCGACGCATAACTCACATAGATTATAAAATGCTTTTCCGTAAAATAAATAATAAAACTTCATCCCATCTTCAGTACATACGATACCATATTGGTTATTGATACAGATTTTCATTTTTATCGTCTTCTAATTTGTATAATGTATTGTCAAAATAAATTTGAATGGTTCACATATCCTAAGTTACAGATTATAAACGTTTTTCTGCAGCGAAGGTGGTTATCTTAAATTTAATCAAAAACGCATAAGAACTTTTTATATTAAATTACATAGTTTTGAATATTTCTTATTATTTGCAATTTCTAAAAAAACTTAAAATCGATTTGCAGCTACTTAAATTAAATGTACAGACACAAAATCAGTTTAATTTTATTCAAATGCTATTCTTCAACATTTGATCATTTGTAATAAACTCTTAAAGCTACATGATCTACTATTTACAATACCTTATTAATTTTTACTGTAACTCTCAGCTGTATTTAAAAATTAAGAATCTTTCTAAAACTTAATGCATTCTACAACAACATTTTTAATTTTTCTTTTCCATATTTCTGAATAACTGGAGAAATGGAAATGGTCAAATACAGACATTTTAAAGACAAAATTTGTATCAAACAATACTAATCTTTAGATACGCTAAGAACGACGGCAGAGTAACGCTGGATGGTTCCTCTTTTCCGCGACTGTGCCTTTTCATTTGTTTCAGACAAAAGAAAAAATATTCATGACTGGATGTTTCTAGCCATAGCATTGGAAACCTGACTAGCAAAATTTAAATTTTTTTGGCGTTTGGCCCATTTTCGTGAATGTTCATCATATGTGTGTCAGATATTCAGTGGAGTAGTCGCAAATCAACCACTGCCGGGACAATTTACCTGGGAGACAAAAATCGCAATTTTTCTAAAGCAGATTTTTGCCTATTTCTGTAATTTGTTTTATGCTGAAAACGCGGTGCCGGAACTACATTGTGAGGCGCTTCGCCTCCACTATATCATTACATACTTCATGCGCTGTCCATTTCTTTTCCTGTCCCAAAGCCTCATATTGAAAAAAGAATGATTTGCCATGATAACAGAGCCAGTTATTATGCGCTGCCTTTTTCTCACAACGTATTCACAACCAATGAAGCAAAATTAATTTGCATTATTACTACAACATCTTGATGACATATTGCAGTAAGAAACATCAATAAATGAACAAAATTAATATGTGTTTTCACTACAATATCAATAACGAGGATAATAAACATGTGTTATCACAACACAATGCGCGTAAAAAGATGTTTCTTGTCAAGCAATGAGACACTGACATAAATTTGATATGACATACTATACTATAATAATAATATGACATATTAAACATTTTACGTGTTATTTTATACTTTTACAATTTTAGTGATGTATTGGATTTTATATTTATTACTGTCGTTTTACACAGAAATTATTAATAACTTCTAATAAAAACGTTTTTTATTAAATAATATTTAAACTTTATTTTAAATAATAGCTCCTTCTGATAAGCTGACACAGTGAAGGTTTAAATGAAGTCAGTTTTAAAGCATTGTTAGATGAAATCCCTTTTTTTACAAAAGACAAAAGAATGCAAGATGTACTCTTTGGTTCGAATGTACCATTTTTTAATGAATGTGTGTATTTGAAATTATACAACTGCATTGGTGATGTTAGTATATGTTCACAAAAGTTGTTCTACAGAACATCTTTCTATGAGCTAAATAGTAAAATAACATCATTCATGGAATTTGTTTGCTTCAGCACTTAGTGTGCCAATTTTTGAAGCAATATGCGCAACACGGGGCTCTGTCATTGAGCATTTCAATAAGCAGAGATTGAAATCTGCAGATGGAAATTAAGACGATATAGGAATAAATTATAAGAGAAATTTTATTAAAACAAATGAACCACCTTCTGATTATAAAAATACTAGGAAGTGATTAAAAGCAGCGTTAAATCTAATGTATGAACAAATTATTCTCTCTATTTTACGAAAATTCATAGAAACAAAACTGTATGGAAATTTTTACTTCTAAAGTTGTAAACAGAGTGAATAATGAAGCTGAATGTTTACTTTCCCTAAAATTATTAATGACACAGGTCGCTAGTACAAAACAAAAGGAGTGCATTAATTTGCATCATATTTAAGATGAATATTGTGTTATAATGCTGTTTGTGTGCTCTGTATGTTTTATTTAAACACTAAATAAAGCTCAATTTGTTAAACTAAATATTTTACTTTATTTGTGAATTACTCTTAGATTTGTCTATTTGTAAATTCGTACTTCACGGAACATTCTTGCAGAAAGATTTTGGAATCTTTCTGCATAAAAATAAATTTGACACAAAATTTTCAGCCACAGATGTTATCTATACACATCGACCTGTTTTATTTCGCCAACAAGATGACGTGTGAAGTTCGTGGTGATGATTAAAATTAAAAATCACATTTTTAAGTAAGTTCACATATTTTTGTGAACGTTGAAAGGAATCTGCTACAGGAAGTTATAGCCAGATTTTAATAAAACAAAACTTATTACTTTTAAGAAGTTCATTGCTTAACTAATAATTCTAGAACAAAAAGATTCAGATTAATTTTAAAAAAATTAAAACGAATGAAAAACAGTTGATTTTCGCCATTTTTTAAGACTTTCAAAGCCGAAGGAGAAGCGGAAGTTATCAATAAATTTGATTCATTTTCTTCCTTGGTTCAATCCTCACCGATTCAAATTTTTCCCGCTGTATAGTGATATGAAAAAAAAATGATTTTTTTTGGATCTCGTTTCTAGTGTTCATTATAATCGCTTCCCAATACATGACTTCCAAACCGTCGTGGATAGATACAGTCGGAAAACTGCTTTAAATGACTTAAATAATTATATTTTATATTGTATGATTTAATAAATGTACTTCTGAAATAATTGGTCTAAATATTTATTGAGGATCGAGTGACAGATTACATTTCATATTCTAAACAAAGTTTTCTCAGTCTCTATGTCCTATTAGTCATATTTAAAGATATTCTTGAAACACTTGTATTCTAAATACAAAAAGTTCCCATGTTCTGGAAAAAAACCCGTCCAATTTATAAAACTTTCAGTTTAAATATTTTAAGCAATCAACTGCCTATCCGAGCAAACCTCGCTCCTTAACTGGTGGGTCCTCCTCGAGGAAAATATTGAGATTGTCTAAAATAATGATATTAAAAAATTCATCACTCGGTCATTCTCAATCGCAAAAGACAGGAACCTTTTCCTGTTTCAATTGTTAGTGTGTCAAGAATGCATTTTTAAATGTAACTAAGAGGACCGGTAAAAAGTTAAAAATCACGAAATCATATATTATTTTAATATTTATATGTATTGACTCAAGCAACATAAAATAAAATTCTTTAAGTAACTAAAAACATTTCTCCAGCTCAAAGATGCATATCAGTATAAAATTAGATGTTAGACCAAATTTAAAATACAGTCGCTCTTCATTTATTTAAAGTACACTTCACAAAATACACTATTTTTTTATTACACTACCCAAAAATTTTAAAAGCATAAAGATAATCAAATAAATTAAATTAGCAATTAAAGCAAATTTAAAAATAAATTTAAACATGCGCTAAATTTATTTAAACAATGTTTAAGTTGCGCGCAATATGCCGCTGCATACAACAAACAAAGGAAGTCAATGATAATTCAAAGAAAGTAAAAACCAAGGATTATACTCTGATAGAATCGAATTAAACAAACAAAGAATCCATTCTAGTGCACTTTTTCAACGGCTATAGACTAAATTCGAAATGTATTCAAAATAATTGGGAAATGTTTCTGTAAGAGGATTGGCCTAAGTTTGATCAAAGCCACTCACAGCCCAAAATTTCCCAAACTAAGACAAACAAGATAAGTAAACAATCAAAGAATTTTTAAAATGAAAAAAAAACATAATACCGCTAACAAGACTGATATAAAAATCATTGGCCATCTAGCGAAAATTAAAGTAGCAAGGGGTAGAATTAAAGCTTTAACTGGATTGGAAAATGCAGCTGAAGATTTAAATTTAATGAATGGTATTTTATTTCGATTACAATGATTAGACGAGCTTATTAAAGAATTTGGATAATTAGATGCGGAGTTAAGTGTAGATGAATCTGACATTGAATTTGAGCAAAGATATTTTACTTTAAAATCGAAATTTCAAAATAAAATTGATGCGATTAATATGTCTCACTCGATTCATGTCGACGGGCAGAATTCTTCGGTAGCTGCACAACGCGCAATCTAGTGCTAATTTTCAATAACTCAAACTAAATCTATCTGAATTTTCTAGTAAATATGAGGAATGGATGAACTTTAAGCAACTACATTAATTTGTAATTACAGTGCATTCTCAAAATGCACTCAGTAATATTCAGAAGTATCAATATTTAAAAGGTTTGCTTTACTGATGAACCCGCTTCTCTGATAAAGAATATACCTTTGTCTAATGAGTCATATAAAGAACCATGGGGGAAATTAATGGACAGGTACGATACAAAGAAGCAAATTGTTCATGCATTAATCAAGACATATTTGGATCAAAAAGTACTTCCCAAGCCAATGTAACAAATTTAACCCTCTGAGTGGTTCGGTCTTCTTTGTAAAGCGATTCCAAAAGCGAG
>BGPR01006644.1:32143-78202 GCA_013235015.1 Araneus ventricosus | reverse complement strand
TTTTTGTTTTTAAATGAAGTGATTATTATTTTTTTTTATAAAAGGAGAAGCACTATTTCATAAATATGTTATATATTAGTGTAATAAATTATTAGGAAACTATAAATATAAATCAGTTACCTATAAATTTCTTCTGGAAAAGAATACAAATTTTTTATGACTATTTCAATCTATATAAATGAAAGTGAAATTCAAAAAAAAGTTTGTATGCTATAGAAATCGAAATTACTCAAAAGAACTTTGCTCACAAATTCTATGAAGCATGCGGAAGGTTTTATTTCAAATAACTAAACAGTTAATTGTTTATTCATTAAAAATCTATATATTTCCATACACAGAAGATTTTATCTTTAGTGTTGGCATTTGTACGTAATGAACATATTATAGATATTTAAAATCATTCTATTTATTTGCCTCTGAATTGCTACTCACAATGTTTGGTTAAATTTTGCATCATTCTTTAAAAATTGTGGGGTGCAATTCATATCCCCCACTTTAATTAAGTTATAGACAATAAGAGGATTTTGTGTATTAAAATATTTTTTACATAAAAAAGGATTACATATATTTTTAAAAAATATGTTTATTTACATGCATGTTGGCATTCCATTGACTGCTAATTTTAAATATATTTCTAGTTTTTCCGTATATGACATCTAGGTCACGCAGTTGTTAACAGCTGACTTCATAAGTGATAACTGTTACCTCTATCATGTTATAAGTATTTGTTAAGTACTTTATATTTGCTCGTGAATTCTGAAGCCTAAGAAAGGTTTTATGATAATTAACTAAATATATTTTCTTACTAATAAAAGATAGGAAAATATTTTTATCCCAAGCAGCACAAGTTATATTTGCTAGTACAACACAATTGTAAAATTATTCTAACTGGTATTAATTTTTAAAGTGAATGAACAGTCTAACTTTCTTTAAAATTCTACTTACTCTTTCAGTCTGAGTAGCTGCGTTAGAACTTGAAGCACTATGATTACATCCAGCTTGAACCTTTAGATACTTGGTCTACGATACACAAAATCAAAATTAGTGTTAGTAAAAAGTGATTAGATAAGCATATCATTTAGGATATATTTGTTAAAATATAAACAGAAACATTTTATAGTTTACCATTTGTTGTTGAAGCAAATGAATAGTGTGATCTTTATCTTCTAATTGTTGTTGCAAAAGAACTAGTTGCCTTCGCAAATCAGCATTTTCCTTTGAACAAAAGAAGCATTTTTATTAGTACAGAAAAAAAAATTAAAAACATACAATACAAAATAAAACAATGATAATTACATTTTGAAAGTTTTATATCATAACTATCAAAATACAAAAGAATATAGACAATTAAGGCCTTTCCTTCTCTTAACATCACACAATCATAACATACTTAAAACAAAAAATAAAATTTCTAAACATAACCTCAAGGACATTTTCCCCTACCAAAAGAGGTTAATAATCAATTTTTGTACAGGAAAGAGAAATTTAACTTGATTTGAGCTTAAGCTATTATTATATGATGGTCACATAAAACATTTTAATCAATTTAATTAAATTTCTTATATTTAATACTCATACTCTTCAGGTTTGTACCAAATCAATTTATATAAAATCCTACAAATTTACCTAAATATGGTTTGAGTCAGAATAATTGAATATATATATATATAAAAATATAAAATGATTTCTTTATTGCAGTCGTTAAATAAAAAACAGGCTGAGTTATTAAGTAATTTTCATTTATTATGGGAGAGTGGCAGACATAAGTACATCTTAGTTGAAGTTTCAAGTAAGAGAGCTGTCAGAAAATCCCTGTATTTCCACAGGTAGGGATTTAACATATAGACACGTGACCAAAGTGAAGGGAATATTGGCTATTTTTAATAAATTATGTAAGCATTTTAGGGAAAAGTCTGATGCCAAGGAGATGCCGTCATGATTTTCTGTGGGCACGTGAAAGCGATTAAAATATTCTTTCAGTAATAAATATGCCAAAACGAGAGATTTAATATACCTCCAGTGTGGGAAATAAAACGAAATTGGAGTTTAAGAAAAGTGATTTTGGAATACATTAAGACTTTAAAATATATAATATTAGAATTTGAAATAAAATTAAGCGAGATTATTACATATATATATACGGAATGAAACTGTTCTAAAAAATGCAAATTCAAAAAAATAGCACATCAGGAAGAATCTTTTGTTTAAATCAAAATAATAAATGTTCAAGATCCTTTGAAAAATCCTTAAAAAAATCTGTAAAACTTTCACTAAATTATTGAAAATTCTATACAGGCACAAAATTTAAGATTTTATTTTATTTATTATAGTTAAAAAATATAATTTTTTTTTTCTAAAAACAAAATAGAAACTCTACATCAAAGAATAATTAGTGTTACTTTGAATGCTCAATGTAGAAATTTTTTAAATAATTTTTTTTTTAAATATCTTTTGTTACACAAATTAAACTTGCATACCAAAAAGGAATATGTACAATCAACATTCTTTTAAATGATAAAATCAATTATGCATAAAAGATTTATTAAAATATTATCATTATTGAAATATAACATTGATGATAATATTCCCAATAATTAATAAAAACATAATATTTCTACAACACAATCAGAAAACAATTTTTAAACAATCCTCTATTACTAATTAAACTTTTCAATAAAATTGTGTATTATCTAATGATCATTAAAGAAAAGTTTGAAGTTTCAGGGTGGGAAACCACCTAAAGCAACACTGATACATATTTTTATCATCTATATAAACAGAATATGATGGAATTCAGGTAAATGATTTCAAATTAATCACAAAAGCTGATAATCATTAAGTTGAAAAATAAATCTGTTCAAAATTAACTATCAAGTAATGTATGTACAATTTTAGAATAAATATAATAACAGATATTTGTTTTTAATATATTGTAGAACACAGGGTTATAACTGCATAGAATAGATAAATTAAAAAAAAAAATTAGAATTTTTATTCTATCAAAGTTGCTTTATATTGCTTACTAGAACAAAATTAGGAAGCGTCAAAAAACAGAAAACATTTGGATGTGCAAAATCTTTTTAACAATTAAAATTCTGAAACTGACAATTTTTAATCAGTAATAGTTATGTTTCAATATGTAATTAGAAGTTATTAATAATATGTGATTAGAAGTTAATAGAGAACCAAGAAATTAAAAGTTTCACCGATATCTCATACATTAAACACTCATATGTTAAAAACAGATTGTTGAATATACTCACTTCAATAATAGTTGTTACATCTGGTCCTTTTTTATCATCACTTTTAGTGAGTGCCGCAAGGCTTGAAGGGAAATCTGTTTGAGCCAGGGTATGATAGAATAAATTCTAAAACGAAAGCAGAAAAATTTCATTTGTGACATTAAAAAAGTATATTATCAAGGTGGAGGGAAAAAGATCATAATTAGTTTTACTGATACAATTTAAAATAAGGACAATACTCTACTATTAACCCTCTGAATACAACTCCCGCAATTTCCGCGAGTTCCAAATCTGTCTCCTAATACGGGTCACGTGAAAATAGTGTGCACAAGTTTATTTCCAATACGGATCCTGCCCTTTCTCTGCGTAGGCTAAAAATATTGTAATAGTCATTATTTCACGTTTCACTTTGCATATAGATGGTGCTACAAGCCTAGTTCATTGTCATTTGTTCTTTCATTCTCTCTCTCTCTTGGGGCCTTTCTTTTTGTCATTTATGCGTCAAACATGTGTGAACTATTGATTTGCCGAGTTGCAGTGGCGTTTTTTAACAATTTTATTTATTATTTGTTTTGTTGCAAAATTTCTTTATATATGCTCGAAACAAATTAGTTAGCATGTACACTTATCTAAATAAAAAATATCCTGTGCATTATTATATTTTTATTCCATGCATACTGAAATCACGTCAGCCGTATTGTATTTTAAAAATTTAAAAAAAACTATTAAAATGTCTGCATTAAATTAAATTTTTTATTAAGATGTGAATAGTAATATAAATAGATAGAGGGAAAAAAAGCCCCATATTTCAGAACCAGAATGTATCAAAATCAAGCTGTACGCTAGGGTTAAGAAGCCCTTTAAGATGGCAATATATTTTATAATTAGAAAAAAATTCCTAAAAATCATTTCAAGGAATTATTACTACAAATGAACACTTTGTTAAAGGAGTTAGTTTTTCAAGTATAATTGGACTTAGTTATGCAATAGGGAACCAACTATAATATGGGATGTGCGTATTAGAGATCATCCACAAAACATTATAAAAAAAATACTCTGATGCTATGTTTTTCCTAAATTAATTATTAATAGCCTCACATGTATTGAATTGTAGCTGTAACGATCCCATTGGACGATTGCAGCGCCACCTCCCGTTTTGAGTATATTTGCCATGATATTCATTAGTTGGACGATGGACATTACCCTGTCTGGGATTGAGCCCCCCCCCCCCGTTTGTAACATTAATTATAACTATTTTTATTTACTGTAAATATTAATTTTGTGTAATGTGAAGTGTCTTTCGTGTAGTGACTGTTTATTTGTTAATTAAAAATAGTTTAAAAGTAACTTTGTTTTTCCCCAAATTAATTTTGTCTTTGTTTACTTATTTTCTTTTAGAGCTAGCCGAAAATTTTTTAAATAGTTGCTACATAGCTCAATTTTGTGCTGAAAATCACATACATTTGGGTAATTTTTAGTAGCAAATCAAAGATCCATAAAAGAGCAGTTCGTTCGACTGCATTACTGTGTCCTTTGTTATGAGAAAATCCAGAAATATTTCAACTAGTTATACCACAGAACTATATGTAGAAATGAAATTTAAGTATAATATTACTTACATTTGTATTAACCTGGTCAAATGGATTGATAGTTTCCGCCTAAAAGAAAAGATTAAAAACATGTTTGAGCATAACAGTCAAGAAAAATGCAATCTATGCAGTGCAACAGAATAAATCACAATACTTCAATACCTCTTGAATGACTGATTTCAGTCTCAAAAGGAGAGTTTTGACTCCATTTAAATCTTGGCACAATAACCTGTATGAAGAAGCATCAAGTTTGAGACCTCCATCATCAGCTTCCGACACTGTCATTTGACGAGGTGGTCTCAAAGGAAGGCTGACTGTTCTTTGACGCCATTCTAATCGTTCTGCAGGAGTAGACAGTGGCCCAGAAGATCTACGATGTAGCCGCTTTCTAAAATTAAAAGAAGCAACAAATAAAAATCTCAGCCTACTACAATTTAGTCTCCTAGTGGAAAAACACAACATTTCATTCTTAGTAGTGAGCTATTAAAGAACAATACTGTACTTTTTTAACAGTTTAAACGTAGATTTTTGAGAAAACATAAAAAAATGCAATAAATACTCTAGAAACGAATAACAAAAAAGATAATTTCTAATATAGTCAGCAACTAGGTTAAAAAGACAATTTTGATGTAAAATAAACTAATTTTAAGTTACTTAAAATGCTTTGAATCAATTCTAGCCCTGCAAAAGATAAACACATATTTAATGTATAAGACATAAACATTAATATTAAGAAAATGACTGATGATGTAAATGAACATAATTACATATTGACTAGACCAGACATGACACAGGCTTGGAACATAAAAAGCTGAACTTCATAAATAATGAATCTTGCCAAATACAAACCCCGAGAAGGAAAATAAGTATGATTAATTGAACAATAAAATAAATAAATTCATACAAAAAGTGCTTCAGATGTTAAAAATATTGTAGAATTATTACATATAAGAAAATTAAGAATGATAAAATTCGATGCCGATAACGCTACAATCTGCGGAAATGTGGCATGCCTGCAAGACTCTGTTGTTATTTATCAGTTTAAGGACATCCCAAATGTTCAGCAATATTAAAATTTGTCTGTAGCATACAAACACTGCTTTTTTTATTATTGTTATTATTTTGCCATGTGTTGACAAATAAAAATATCTACTCAAACTAAGATCAGAATTACATTCACTACCGAGTGAACTTATAATGTTTCAAATTTCGTAAAAATCAGTTACAATTTTCTGACATGATAAACATTGGATTGATTGCTCAATGATATATTGTTTGTATGTTATTGGATTCCAAAACACTCCACGCTTTTGTGCATGCACTAGTCGGAGTTATTTTCACCAAAACAAGGGAAAAGTGAGATGGGGGGGGGGAGATGTTTACATTTTACTTAGCATGATCTAACAAAAAACTCTGTAAATGCATTTGTCTCACTCATTGCCTGACACCCCTTACCAGTGTAAAATCGTCCAAAAGTGCTAGTCTCGGGATATTGAAACAAACTACATTTAAATTGAAAAAATCTGGGATTCCAATATATGAAGCTGGAAGAAGTGCAAAATAAAGAATAAGATTTTTAATGAAATGTGGATAATAGAAACCAATGTGTTCAATAATTATTTTTAAAAAATTTAATTTTGTCAAATAAATAAATATACATTACAGGCTAAAATATTTATTTCCTTAGATAATGATATTTCAAAACTACTGCAGCTTAGACTCATTTACATCTGTAAATGGAATAATCAAACAGAACAGCTATAAATTATTACCAGTTGCTTTACTTATCCATGGCTAGTGGTAAGTGAACATCACTATAAGCATATTATTTGATGGCTGGTGACAATTGACAGTCTTCATATGCAGATTATTCCATTTGCATATGCAAATGGGTTAACTATGTTTAATTCAGACTTAATTTAGAATTGATGTAACAATATGAGAAATAATATTAACAAAAGATGCTTCCATTTTCAGAACGAATTTGTTCATATCCAGTAGTTTTAATATTTTATACAGTCCTTTGGATTATTTTAAAAGATGCATTCTTAGATGAATTTAGAAATAAGATAGAGATGAATAGAAATATTTTTGATTTATTCTTTCCTGATGAATTTTTTTCCTGTCTAATGATCATTGTTAAATTAACTAATTAGAAATAAAAATTAAGCTTTAAAAAGCAGTATTTTTAAGGAAGAAAAACAATGACAAACTTTGATGCTACACATAATAGTTACATCAGAAAAAATCTCTATTGTATTTAATAACAAAGAAATTGTTTCATATGAAAAAGAACATATATGTACCTTTCCACTTTGAAACTGATCGTATAGAATTCAGCTTAAATTACTGGATTGACTCAAATATAGAAAAATTAACACAATATGAAAAATACCACTAATGATATACAGAATTATATATGAAATAGTTAACAATAAGTTAAAGTCAGTAAAAGTATATATCCAATTCACAAAAAATAATAAGAAACTAAATTTAGATAGATATAACTTTACTCAACGTAACATTAAATAAAATTTAAATAACTGTATTTATGAAAATTACACCTATCTTGCATCTTTTTTCCACATGTTTTAGAATCATATTTTTTAATATACAATTCTAAAATATAAATTCACCTCTTATTTTCATTTATTCTTTTTCTCATAAATTAAAAAAATAAATACAAACTGTTGTAAAAGATATACTGAATAAAGAATGCAAAAGTAAACAAGAGAAAAAAAACTTACATCAGTTCCGGACGTTTAATTTCCAAATTTTTTTCATACATTTCAGCAGAAAATACACACAGTTTAAGAAGGCAAATTAATGCAAGGAATTACTTCATACTTAAAACCTCTTGGCAATGAACAATAAAAAAAAAGTCCCAAAAAGCAAATAAAGATTTCAGTTGGCCATGTTTCAAGAACTGAAAAGAAGATTTTTAAAAGGAAATAAATGGAATCCACACTCAAGGAACAAAGAAAGAAAAAAAAAAAGGATGGCTACAAATGATGAAATGAAATGACAAGGAAACTACAAATGATGAAAAGAAAAATGAGGAAATTTCAATTTTCCCAAGTTATAAAAGACGATGACAGAGATTTATAGGAAAAATCTATTCAGTCTCCTGAGAAACACAACTTCAAAAAGATACCACTACTTCTTTCCAATAAAGCAAACAAATAAATATTATCGATGAAGGTTTCTTAAAATATCAAATGTTCATTTGAAAGTTCTCAACTACATAATTATCAATATTAGAAGAAGTAATTCTAAAAAAATGATTTTGCACTTAACACAAAACTTTTTAGGAAAAAATTTTACATAAAAGAAAATAAATATTTTAATTATTTACATAAAATGAAATCAAAAGTTGACATTCTAGAAATCCTAATGAGTTATCAACAAGTTGTATCAGCTCAGTATGTAAAGGAAATAAAAATCCAATGGTACAACATCCGTAATACTCTTAAAGAAAAGGATAAAGCAGCGATTCTCAACCTGAGGGATGCGCCATGATAACACTGAATGGGGGGGGGAGCATATTGAAACGAAAATATTATTAAAAAAATTTATTTTACCGAAAGGAAAGTAAAACAAAATACATTGACATAATAAAAAATAAAATACACATTTACACCGATACTTATAAATACATTTATATCGGTACTGCACAATGTATTTAATAATTAACTTATCAATACTAAAATAAAAACAAGTTTAGTAATTATTAGTGATTCCTAACAACAGACTTCTCGTGAAGCCACGAGAATGTCCAATATGGCGGACGTAAGACAGAGCAATCGAGACTAAGAGATAGCAATTCTGGTTTTGTCAATGCAATTGATTGGTGTTGCAAAATATCAATAAATTTACTTATTCTTGGTAATTTGTAAGGTTTGTAATTAAGGTCGTAGTGTAGCTTTAGTGTAAAAATACATTATTATTGTATGAAGGGGGGGGGGCACAATGAAAATTATGATTGAAAACTGAGTCGCAAATACTGAAAGGTTGAGAAACACTGGGTTAAAGCCAGATGCAATAAGAAAAGATTAAAAAATATTTGTTGCAGGTACAGTTTACCCTTGCTATGCCAATGCATTTAGCCACTATATTATAAAATTTCACCTAAAATGAAATGGTTATCTAAGTCTAGAATTTCATAAAATGAATACCTCTTCTCTTCAAAATCAATTTTTTTCTCAGACTTCAAAGGTGCAACTTTATCCACTTCATCAACTTCTGATAGTTTCCTCATAGGGGAAGCTGGTCTAAAAACAAAATACAGAGGGGAAAATGATATTAATAAGAATTGTTAGACTTATAACGTTAAGAATAGTTAGAATAATGAATGATATAATGCTGGTAAAAATTATCAATGTTCAATTGGCTAAACTTAAGTATACAGTGCAGTGTTCAAAATGGAATTTCTTTCGATGACTCTAATCACCAAATGTGGCAATCTTGAAACTTTTTCCCTTCCTTTTGATGAGTTTAATGATTGATACAATCATGATGACCTTGACAACAAAACTGCACAGTATTCTTACGTCTTACCGTTCGATTTTCCAATGGCATCACATTAAGCAGTAGATACTGATAATTTAAAATAAAGATTTATATGAGGTATTTGAGGTTAACTTTTTAACTGAATCTTTCACATGAAAAGGTGGAAGCAAGAAACTAGACTTTTTCTTTTAACACTTTAATAAGAAAACAATAAAAGTGAGCAAATTTATGTAAAATCATGATTTCATTAAATTTCTTGAGTTCAAAAATATACATCAGATGACAATATGAATTATAACTCAAGCAGAAACACATTACTGGGAATTTTAAGAAATCTATGCTCTAAAATAAGTTTAGATACAGGTGGGCTCATACAGCTACTATACATACAAAAATGCAGGCTTCTAAAATTATGCAAAGGATCTCAATAAGGTGATGAAAACTTAAGACAACCCTCAACAATTTTGATGGTATCGACATAATTCAGATTCTTCAAACCAACTAATCAATTAATTTCATTTAAAATATTCAAAATTAAATCAGTATGTAGAAATAGATAATGTAGAAAGAGTATCTGGCATACAATTTTTTTTCCCTTATAAGTACCTATCAAAGGATGATAATATCAAAAAAAAAAATTTCAAGCAATAGACTCCCTAATAAACTTTAGATTAAAAAAGCATTATAAAATCTGTAACTCCTGAATTTTTAAAGATTTATTACACACCTCAGAAAAATCTTGAAACATTATATTTTAGTAGAACTTCTCTTAAACTCTGAGTTGCATAGAAAAATTTTGCATTCATGACAACTCTTGCAGTATTAGCATCTTTTAGATTCTTTAACATTTGTAAGCAAACTTTGTTTAAAAAATATTCTTAGATATTTCAATAAAATTTCATAAATAATTATATTAAACTTTTTCCATTTATGAATCATTCATTAGTCATTTTATTATTTGTTCTGCTGTTTTAACATTGCATCCAAACTTTTTGAATAAGAATGGGGTTATGAAATGTTTTCTCATTTAATAAATGGTTATGAGTGGGAGCAGTTTAAAAAGAATAAAATAAATGATACAATTCCCTTAGCAGGATTCCACCCATAAACCAGCCAAATCTTGGCAATAACTCTCATCACAAAATCTTAGTGATGAATGCTAGCACTAATGGAACAGTGTCAACATAAAGTTTGGCCATGATTGGGGCTCCACTAATGGAAAAGCAACCAAGTAGAGAACTAGTACAACCAAATAATGGAACAATGAGATGAAAAATATCCAAGCTTAGAACATACTACAGAATGAATTTTCAATAGCTATTTTATTTATCTAATAGACATGTTAAAGTTAAAGAATTGAGATCAGAAAACATCAAACTTACCCTTCATTAACAGTTCCCTCAGGAAAAGTATCAAATGTCTTTTCATAATCGAGCATCAAGTCATCAGACGCAATGCTTGAACAAGAAGATCCAAGTTCTGATCCCAGTATTAAACTATCTCTATGATCACTGCGTCCTTTACGGCTGGAATAACTACTAACACTATCAGTTCTCCTTTTATTAGTACTTGCTAACTGTAGTGCATGCAATTCAGACATAGCTAATTGTAACGATTGCACATCAGAATCTTCGGATTTTGGATCACCGAAAAAAGTCAAACCTGGTTGGTCAGCAATCTCGTCATCTATTAAAAACTCTCTATTTTCTTCAGATGGTGGACTCAAAACACCATTTTCTGTACTATCTGATTTTTCATCAGAATCTAGACTAGATTGTTTGGAATTATGTTGATGCTGAGGTGGTTTCTCTAAATTTGTCAATGTTTTTTCATCATCAAAACTACAATTATTTGTTTCATCGTGACAATAGAATACACTTCCACTAGAAGGAACAGGTTGACTTTGCTGTCTTTTCATTTTAGGGATGCTAGAAGCATTAGGAGAAGGTTGCTGATGGCCAGCCTTTTCTCTGAGATTGAATTTAACATCTCCAGGTTGGAAAGATTTCTTTTGATATGATAGCAATCCTTTATATGAAGCATAAGTTGAAAATATATTTTCTGAAGCATTCATTTTGAATGAGTGCTTTGCTTTAGGACTAGATCCATTAGTGTTTCCGAAGGACTTTGGTTCAGAAGTCCGCACTGTTTCTGGACCGAAATGTTTTTCATCAAAACTCCATTTCCCATTTGGCTCCCTTCTATAAGTAGGTGCTTTTAAGGAAAGCTTTGAATCTGCAGCAGATTGTTTAGGCGTGCTGGTAGAGCGGTTAGGAGAAGAACCTACACTTATGTTAGGTGAAATTTCATCTTGAAATTCAAGCTGCTCTACATCCTTAATAGTGTCAGAATCTTCAGGCTTATTTTTATCAGTCAGACTATTACCTAAACCGGAATCGAAATCAGACAAACTGTCTCGACTCTCAAATCCTTTTGTTGATGGAGATTTCGATACAGGACTAGGCCCACTAGAATTTCGGTCAGCTAGCTTCGAATCCTTTGATTGCTGCAACCTGGAACTATTTGGAGTTTCTGGGCTATTTTGTGCAGAACTAGGAGAAGATTTACCCATAAATATTCGAGATATTCCAGATCCTTTCAAAGGAGTTCTGGTAGGTTTCTCATCAGGACTAAGAATTTTATCTGGACAACTTTTGCTACCTAAACTCTTTGGCTTAATTTGTGATTCTCTAACTGCTAGTTTATTTACAGGAGAAGTTGCATTTGAAACATTAAAAGCAGAGCGTGAATTGACTATAGCATTATTATTTACAACATGTAAAGCTTCATTATCATTAATAATGGTCTTTTGTTCCCCCGAAACAGATGCTGAAACAGGCAGACTAGAACTAAAACGAGGAATGTTTGACTGGAAGGTGTTCTTCGCATTCTTCAGATCACTGTGATCTACAGTTGTCAGTGAGTTGTGTTTTGATGGCAATGGAATGCTTTTTTTGGCAGCATAATCAATATTTGCATTCTGAGTTCGTGTATAAGGAGTGGGCCTTACTAATCTTGACCCTTCCTCTAGCTTAGTGGAAGCCATTTGAACAGTTGTATACGAACGATTCCCTCCACTAGCCTTCTTGGAATAGCATGCGCCCATTCAGAGGAGTAATGAGAAAGGAACTGGAAAAGGAAATTAAGTATGTCACATAAAGCATCATTTTAAAATTATAAGTAATTTCAAGGACATTTTTTAGAGATTATGTTGAAATATTTAATTCAAATAACATACATCTAATGAATTATTAACTTCTGCATTTTTGAAAGAAAAAAATTATTCCAAGAAAATCATTTACTTGTGTTTTCAAAACCATATAAGACTCCATACTTTATAATTGAACATATACTTATACATATCAATTATTTAAAATAAAAATTAGAAAAATCTGCAAACACTGTTGTCAAAATCCATAAATAATGAAAATATCAAAAAGAAAAAAAATCACCGATTTCACTCATTAATTTCTATATTTACAGCTGTCATTATTTGTAATGTTTAAAAATGAAATCTATTTCTTGCTATGCCTTAAAAGAGCATATATATCAAAACAATCATAATGTACGGTTATCAAGCTAATTAAAACAAAGAGATAAATTAAATTTTAATATAATTATATAACAACAAATTAATCTTTCCTATAAAATAAATTAAGCTAATATTATGCTCTCAACACAGTTAAAACTACACTGCATCAATGAAAATATTACACTGCATTTAATATAAATATCTGAAAGTGCTTAGAAGTGTTAATGATGATAATTAAATCTGCCATAAAATTATAACAGCACCATTATTATATTTACATTAATGGGACTTTTTCAAGATTCAATCTCGTTGCATATTTTCTCAACAATTAGTATAAGAGAACATATTCACAGAATTAACATTGATATAAATATAAGAGAAACTCTAAATAGTTTGAACATTTAGTATAAGGAAGATTTTAGTAAAGTTTTCATGACAATTAATTAAATAATTAATTTTTTTCTAATTAAAAATTACATTTCTATACATGGAAAAGATTATTTTATATTAAGTGTTGCCGTTCTTGTTGAATGATAATATAGATAATCAAAATCATTTTATTTATATGCTTCCCATTTACCACTCCCAATATTTAATAACATTTTATATCATTCTTTAAAAATTATTAGGAACTTACTGAAAAAATTAGTTTGCAGTGGTTACTAAAATCCTTTTGGTAGTCCGCAATTTTTCAGGAAGCCAAGAGATTTAAAAATTGTTTGGTTCAAATTCTCACTTATAAAGTAGCAGAGGATTTTAAATAGTAGAATTATTTTATATAAAATCATCAATTTATATAAAAGTATTTTTAATCAAAAATAATTATATATATGTTTTTAAAAAATGTGTCAATTTATATGCCTGTATGCAGTCCATTCAGTGCTTTATTAAATACATATATTCATATACATACAACTACTTCTATACTTATAAAAGGCAATGTTTGTGTGTGTGCATGCGGGATGCCCAGACAAATCTATCGCACTGACAGCCATGAAATTTGGCACACAGGTAGTCGTAAAGGTGACTCAATGTACCTCGAAGCCGGAATTTTAAAATTCAATTTAGAAAATGTTTTATTTAATGTTTTGTGTTGTTTGGGGTCATTTTTGACACGTTTATGGCTGTATTATATTTCCTAATGATTGTTGAAAAACAATCAATGCACCATCGGATAGAACAAACAATTTTCGTTCTAATGAAGTTTGTTTTGAGCTTCAAACATAATTTACTGAATTTTGAGAATTTTTTAAAAAATAGTCAGTTTTGCCATCAAAATCTTGTTTTTAAATTTGCTGCATCTAAAATTCTAATAACACTATTATTTTACTTTTTTTCAGCTTATAACTGCAACAGTTCTGTCAACAAGAACGGTTAAAATATCTTTTCCCCTTTTTTTTTAATTAATTTTTTCTTGGCAAGTTGAAAGATATTTTTCTTCTAGCAAGATTCCTCCTACAACACTTCTCCGGAATGTTGCTGGCAATTCTGATTGGCCGATGGTGCAGAGCGCAGGATACATCATAACCTTCAACTGAATGACTTTGATTATTATTTTCGGCAGTGTCTTAACGTGTTTATGTCTGCCATATTTTACTTGCTGTATAATAATCATTTTCATGTTGCAATTTTTTAATATTGTTTCAGATTGACATACTCTGTATTGTTTTTCTACAGTTTAAATATCATTATCGCGAAGAAAAATAAGCAGGAAAATCAATAATGTGTATCTTTTCTTTTGTTTTCAGAACTTTTTCATGTCATTGTGGGCGGGTTTTTTTTTTGCTTGTTTGTTTTGTTTTCTTCTCTTCTGAAAGTGAACTTGACTCTCTTGGAGTCGACACACCATCTCCCACTCCTTCAGCAAATGAGCCTGAGAAATCAGCTATGCCTTTGCCTGAAAATTCACCTATACATACACGTACTGGTCGGCGAGTCCATTTCCCGGTTAAGTATCGAGATTTTGTGTCTTAAAAATTATAGATCCAATTTTTTTTTTCCCAGGAAGGGGGATGGTGTGGTGGCGCTAGCGTCAAGCCACTCATTTATTATTGAAATGTAAAATGTATCTTTTGTATCTGGCAACATTGTTATAATTCCAGATTGTATCCGCGCGATGCGATGTTGTTCGCATAACCTTTCGTCATGTAAATAAGTAGTGTAAATAATGTAAATTAAATGCATATAATTTAGATCATCATTTTATTGCAACTATACACCCAGCACTCTATCTAAACGCCAAAATTTTGTTGAATTCCTGATTCCACGGGCAATGACATGCACGTACTGCTAGTAACTGATAACAGCAGATTTGATGCAATAACTAAAGTGATTTTGTTATAACTGAGTGTATTTTGTTATAATTATATAGTAATTCTGTTACAACTTAAAATTTTCCTTATAAATACTGAATCATAAGGAAGGTTTTCGTGAAAATTTCATTAAAATTAATTAAATAGCTAATTTTTTAATACGACATGAAAATATTTTCACCCCAAGCCACACCAGGTACATCAGGAAGGACAAAATAAAAGACATCCGACTTCTTGGTCTCAATCAAATAGAGAATAAAAATATATCCTATTAAATTTTTAAAAAAAAACTTTTCACACGAGAAAGAATTTTCTGAAATTAGCAGCTCTCATTTACAAATCTATATTAACAGTCAGCTGTTTCATTAAAGAAAGTGTCCAGTGATGAAAACCATTAAAAATGCATACCTAATAAAGCTTTGTTTCATTTCTTCTGAATGGCAACTAATGCATTTTAATCAAAATAAATCAATATTCTTATGGTGACACACATAAAGGTTTGAAATAGAAAGTTTCAAATGCTACTAATCTGATAGAGCATAGAGATCAGCCATGCAAAGCAGCTAACTTAAACCCTGAAATAATAAAAGTAATAGGTTTTAAAAGGAAGCTTACAATTTTGAACATTAAAAAATAATAATAAAGCAATTCAGAGAATGTAATTGTCAGAAAAGCAATGCTTTAAAAATCTTTGCAGATTACAAATTTATTATCTGAGAACCATAATTCAGAAATAATAAAATTATAACTTACATAGCACATAAAACTAGGTCAACAAATGGTTTCTAAATAATTAGCATATGAGCTACTTAAAAATACTCAGTAATATGCAACAATACAAATAGCGGTGAAACTAAAGTGTACGGTACATCCCTAAGTTTAAGAATTATGCAACACTAAGATGATTATAGAATAAATAGGTAGGTACATAGTATTTCAATACTCAGATTGTGCTTTTCTATATCAATTCTATGTAAAATATATGAAATATAATCATAAAATGTTAAAATCAGCCAATCACATTTAACAGGAAATCATAAGTGATTTTGTAATGAAATCCCATTGTATAGTATATAACAAGATCACTAATTTGAAAGATGGTACTTTGAATTTTATGAGTATTTTATGGTATTAAAATGAAGGCACTTTTACAAATTATAATGATTAGGATTTGTATTTAGAAAGTGAAACAAGTAACAGGAATTGCTAAATATAAAATGCAATTCTTGTGAAAGATTCAATATGTTCAGACAGAAATCCTCCAAACAATCTGAAAACTAAACTTCATACACCTGGCTCTATATTTTATATAAATCAACAACATCTGTATATTATAAGCAGGATATTGTAAATATAATGACAAAAGATATATATAATCATGGCTCAAATATTTTAAAACGCAAGGCAATTTTTAAACAAAAATGAAAAAGAATAATTCAAACAATAATAGAACTTCGTGATTATTAGAAACTATTTTCTATAATGGATCTTAAAAAATGTTATGATTTCAAAGAAAAAAACAATTAAATGTACTATTTATTGACATGTTTAATGCATACCTAAACATTACTTGCCCCTCTGCGTCAAAACACAAACCATGTAACTGCAGCGTCAGCCATGGATCTAGCGCAACCCTTCAGTTTGTCTGAACGAACTTATTGATTTCTGTGTATATCATGATACAGAACAAAAAATAATTGCGATAAAAATTTAATTTTAACAATAAACGTTTAAAAAAAGAATATTTATGTCTTACAATTTGATAATAAAATTGGAATGAAACTAGCATTCTAATCTATATACAAGCCTCTTACTTCATAATTCTAGAAACTTTATATCTGGCAACATTGAAGTGGGTTCCACTTTGGTGTGCTCTCGTCTGCTGTTTTAAAATTTTCATTGCATTGTATACTTTAAGAAAATGCTTAAAATATTTGAACCAAGTAATGTTTTATACATCTGTACTTGTGGGGCTGAAAGACCCATCACAAAAATTTATTTTTGTCGCCATTGTTCCAGTTTAAGATGTGGGGAATGTGTTTCTCATGAGGTATAGATTGTTTTTTTTAATTTTGGGTGGACTTGATTGTTTTGTTAACAATGTATTGATATTTGGCATTTGTTTAGGTTGATTCACATTATTGCCAAAATTGTTTGGAATATATGCCATCCCCAGAAGCGAGACTGAAGAAGAACAAGTAAGTTTCTGTAATTTTTCTCTTCACTCCCCTGAAATTCAAGATTCCCAAATAATGTTTGTGCTGATAATTTAATTAGACTAAAAGTCGTTTTAGAGAATCAGAGACTTCAAAAAATTAGCATTTTAGCGTCTTTGATTGTAGGAATACCTTTCTATTCAATAATATGAGTATGTCTGGAATTGTAATGGTAAATTGCATTTTATGGCGGAAACAATCACAAAAGATGATACCTTTAAACCTGTCTATCATTTTTTAAACTGTAATAACTAATTGTAATACGTTTTTGTGAAAATTTACTGATGTATTGCTCCAATTAAATTTATTTATTCTAAAATGCTGATAATTTGGCAGTACAGTAAACTCGATTATCCGGCATTCAAGTATCCGGAAAGCTCAACTAACCGGAAAAATTACAAAATGAGTTTTTCTAAAAGTTTTACAACTGCGCGCGCGCGTCCAGTCCATTCACGCAGGGAATTTATTTCTGGAATACAACGTTCGCTCCGCACGGAAGGGTGTAGAAGGAAAAAAAAAGGAATATGAAGTACTGTGACGTTCACAGACTCGCTTTATGGGGGGTTCAGAAGCAAAAGTGAGAACCAAAAAAAATAAAAGGTTCTCATCTTTCGCCGAAAAACAAGACCTAAAAACGAAATCGACAACCAAAAAAAAAAGTAAAGGGACAGAATCTCGGTCAAAAAAAAACACATGGGGGGGGAGTTACACGAGATTAGTAAGTCTCTTTCTTTTCCTTTATTTATTTACCCTCCAAATACCGGCAGATGTTCATTCTGATTACGTAATATCAAGTGCAGAATTGGAGGCGCATGAATTGCGCAATAACCCTTGCAGTCTTCTAAAAGATAATTAGTTTTGATATTCAATCTGGGATTTGTTTATGATTACTTAAAAGAGTTTTATTATGCTTTCTGAGTAGAATATTTTTCAGTTTTGTCGGCTATTTTTATATGTTTATATTTTTACATTCTATATATTTACAGTAAAAATTGGGCTACAGATCATATATATATATTTTAAATCATCAATGTTAAGTTAAAATCTTCATAATGTTTTTGTAAATACAATGTTATGGAAGATACAGAAGTATTCTTAAAAATTATATTTAATGCACATTTCAAAATGACAAAAACAAATTATTTGGCCAAGAAAATCTTTAAAAAAAAAAAAAATGGCTAAAATTACCCCCCCCCCCCCTTTTCCCTTCACACTCAACTATCCGGACTTTTCAGGTGTCCGGAAATCGGAGTTTCCCGAGCATTCCAGTTAGTTAAGCTTTTACTGTATTTAAAACTGATATACAATAACCAAAACATCATATCCACAGTTCAGTCATTTTTTAAATTTAGTAATAAAGTGTACTGTGATGTATATTTTATTACTAAATTTCCACTTCCACAATTATTAGAAAGAAGAAGAAAAAGATAAATGCACCTTTTTTTTCTAATTTACATTTTCCTGTTTTAATCTCACAAATGGACATTCTTTCATTTCAGTCCATTAATTTTAAATTCACTTATTTCTATCATTTCTGTCTTATAATAAGTTAGAATTTATAATGATTTATGTCTTGTAAACATGTTATAAATAGGATCATTATATAGGTTCAGTTATGTTTGTAGAGATTGCAATGAATATTTTAGATAAATTCATTCTTGTCAGCAGTCTGAGGATTAACTTTTTTCTGATGTATCAGTTGATTGTAAGTCAATAGACCAAGACCTTTATAACCAAATTTTTTGCTTTCACACAATTCGTCTGCATATATAGGCCATTAAAGAAATTTATGCAGGAAAATGGCATTATATTGATTTTAAAATAAGACAGAGCCTCAGTGTCCTGGAAATAAATGAATTGATGTTCATGAATTCAAGTCTTAATTCTATGAAGGAGTGACTGTATATGTGACATTGTGTGTTTTCAATATCTTATGGGTCAAACAACCTCATCCTGGTGTGTCATAAAAGTTTTAACAGGGATGAGATTCTTCTGCTTTTGGGGGGATTTCCGCTTTTTTGTTATTTTGGAGAAATTCTGTTTTTTTTTGTTTTTTTCTTCATCGGATTTCCAATTTTTTTTCACCCTGCAAAAATTTGCTTTTTCTTCCGAAAATTCCACTTTTACACAAAGAAAAGAAACCTTCCTATCTTGCGTTTTTGAAAGAAAATTCGAGGAAAATATGCTCAACAGTGCAGCTTAACTACACCGGCTAGGAAACTAGCCGATTCATATTCTACTGACGAATCAACATTACATCAGCAAGCTCTACAAGGATGAACATTCCTACATTCAGTACCATTCAAAGTATTAAGTACCACCTTTTTGCAGAAAACAAAACCTCTGTGGCATATTTTGTAAAAAGAAAAAAAGATTTTTTGCATGAAAATGTTTTTAAAAAATTAGTTGAAAACTTAAGGTCATCTTGTAGGGCATACTAAGATGAAGAAATAAAAAAAAGAACAAAAATAAATAAACTACGTAAAAAAAAAGAAAACTCCTGTCAAAAGAGGCAGCTAAAAAGTTGTGTGCAAATGTAGCAAAAATGCAGTGAATAAGACATAAAAAAAATCTTCTCAAAATAAAAAATAAAACAGATGATTTACCTAGGCATTCTAGAGATAATGTAGTCCCAACAATTATGCCAGTAATTAAACAGAGATATTAATGAAGAATGTGCAAAAACTTGAGCCTCTATTGAAAATAAACTTGCAGAGGATACAAACACATCCTTTATTGAAGAAAAATCTGTCAAAGGTAGGAGCCCATTAAAACAAGGGCTGAAGCGTGTTAATGGAGATCTGTTACCAACAAAAGCCACACAAATAAAAAACAAAAGAAAACCACTTCTTTAACAGTTAAGGAAATGTTTAAAATAGCAATAATGATAAAAGAATCTGTCATTGTAACTGTACAATTTCTCGACCCCTCTCACTTTATGAGGTGCAAAATCATTGTGCTGTTACTTTTGCAAAAATGTATAAAAATAAAAGAACTAAAACAGAATTCAGTATACGATACATTATTATAATTTATAAAGAGCTAATACACTTTACACAATTGCATGAGGTAAAAGAAATTATTTGTCCTTATTTTTATTTATTTTTTGAGCTAGCTTTCATCAAAAGGCTATTAAATATAATTCTCGAACGTCTGGTGGGTGAATGTTGCATCTCAGTGATGTACAGGTGGTAAATATGTTTTAATGTCTTAATTTTGTATTTTCTGATGCCCCTGATGATGTGTTAAACTTGTTTGTTAACTTTTAATGTGAATGATTTAATAATAATTTAATATTCTTTTTCTTATTTATACATACTGAATTATAAATAATTAAGTTATTAGTTATTATAGTGTAATATTTTCATCATGTTGCATGTTTTGATGTTTTACTTCTTTCGCGTATAAATTATGGTACAAATTTTTTGCACGCGTATGATTTCAGTCTTTTTGCTTTTTTGCCAATCTCATCCCTGTTTTAAGAATGTAGGCTGTGGTGGTAGCTGTATGGCTTAGGTGTTGTCCTTATTATTGGACAATGGTTCTGAATGATTAGGTTTGTTCTAAAATAGCTTTTGTATTGTTTGATGATAGGATTTTTATCTATTTAAATCTAAAATATAATAAAGTTATCTATGAAATTTACTTTCATTTTAGTGTATTTGATGCACTGCAAAATTCTGAATCCAATTTTCTCTCTTAAATTACTCTCCCTCTTCCCCCAAAAAAATAAAAACATGAATATAGATTTTTTAAAACAAAATATTCAATATAGCTTGAATTTTAGTCATGTTTTTCTTTCCCTTCTACGTAAATAATTTATGGTGAAAATATATAATATGGAGAAACTGCTGAAAATTTTTAAATAATAGGCATAGCTCAGAAGATATAGTAAATTTTCTTATCTATAAGTTTTACAGAAATGAAAAATAGTGTTTGTTGGCAATTTCCTTTTAATTTGTTATTTTTAAGTGATAGTATAAGTTTATTTTTGTTTTTTGGTAATCAGTTGTAAAGAACAAGAAAATAAATATTGGTTATAATGATTAATCATATAGATACTATTAATTTTTGTGAAACAAAAGTCATTCTAGCTTATTTTCTCTTTGAAATTTTAATTTTCTATTTTATTTTTTAAACAAGATGTTCGAATTGCTTTGACTGTCCCAGCTGCATGCACACACTTTCAACACGTGCAACAAGTGTCCAAATTCCAAACCCAGAAGATGCTTCTAAAACTATGCCAAAAAAGGTATATTATTTGGTCTGTGGATTTTGCAGATGGACATCTCGTGATGTTGGGATTACAGATCAAGCAACAGGTAAAAAGCACCCGATTCTAATTGCATCAGTTTCATTTGTTTTTTGAAAAATGTATATTTTTGCTTGGCCTCCTTTTGTCTTGTAAATTTTATTTGGAAATTGTGCATTATTTTATATATATATTTTAGTTCTTCTACTTCAATTTTGCTGTCTAACATTATAAATTTAGTAATATGGTTGAAATAAATTTTGTTATGTACCTACATTTTTCTTTTAATATTTCAGTGCTCTGAACAAACTAACAAGCTTTTTTTAGTGGAAATCTTAGTTTTAGTTTGATGTTAGAATTTTGATTTGTGCTGTTGTTAATTAACATTGTTTTTTAATCATGGCATATGTTATTATTAATAAGTTAAGTTTTTCACTAAATTCGAAATTTAATCTGAAAAACGAACTGAGGTAGGAATTTTTTTCAAATCATTCATTTTGTAAGAAATAAAAGATATTGATGTCAAAGAAGTTCATTGTTATGATATTTGTGGTATCTAACCAGAATTATAACATCTTGTTGAACTAAAATCTGAGGATGGTCACAGTTAAAAGCTTTATATTAAATCTGGGTTCTATTATAGATATCTATTCTTCTGTACCTGTAGCTAAAAAAATATTACTGTATATATATATATATATATTAAATTTAATTTTAGCTAGTGGTGGTTGGCAAGAAGCGGAAAATCCTCATAGCAAAAGAGTAAGAAATGTTTGTTTATTTCATCTCTTACAAAATATAATTCAAAGTTATATTTATTAATTTTACCAGTTAAATGATGACCAAAAAAATGCATTGAATTAAGGAAATATAAAGTACATCCCAAATCTGAAACTGTTTAAGAAATATCAAAAATATTAGTATTTGTCTCTGTTTGTTTGTACATTGATGCATTTCTTGCACAAGTCTATATTTTTAAAATGTGTTTTCTTGGTCATAAAAATCTTCATTTCCATCCTACATATTAAGCTTAAAAATAAAAAAAAATGTAATAATTTGCA
This sequence comes from Araneus ventricosus, assembly GCA_013235015.1. NCBI lineage: Eukaryota > Metazoa > Arthropoda > Arachnida > Araneae > Araneidae > Araneus > Araneus ventricosus. The sequence continues at coordinate 55,489 of BGPR01006644.1, read as the reverse complement.
TGAAAATTGTAATACTGATTGTTATAAAAAAATCTACTGTAAATGCATGATAAAATAAGCTGAAATCTTTTTTTTTTTTTTTTTTTTCTTTTTTTTTTGTGAAATTCTGTTTGTATTGAACTCTACAGATTTATATTTGATGTCATTCGTTTCACAGTTTATCCATTTTAAATGAAATGCCATGAAATTTCAAAACTTTTTTTGAATTTATTGATATGCAAGTTGATGCTTTGTCCAGTGAAAATATTAAATACATTTATTTGTGGGCATATTATTGTAGCTATGATGAAAAGTGAATTTTTAAAGATGTTATAACCGGAGGGAAAAAAGTTATCGCTGCAAAATATCCAAATTATAAAATGGAAGTACATAAGTAAAAATCCATATTATCCATGACCTTTAATGCAATACTCTTGGAATTTAAAAATTTTATTACATTTTGAAAATCATAAACTACAAATAGCACTAAAGTTGTAGTTATTAATTTCATTTTTTCTTTCTCTTTATTTATTACATAAGGCTTTTAGGTAAATGTGAATTTTATGGTACCCACCTGTTTCTCGCCAATTTGTCTTGGCGCAAGTTCATATGCTGTTGCCAAATACTGTTTTGGATGTGCAGTACGCTTTTTATTGCTCTCTTGTGCATGCATCACCTGAAAAGGAGAAATTGAGCACGTAATTCCTGCGGCATTTCAAGTGTATACCGTGCAGTTTTTTTTAACTTTAAAAAACATCAGCGGCTTCACTTTCAGCATAGCAGGAAACTAGTAGCTTCATTTATTTATTGAGAACCGAAGCACACAGAATAAAATACACATTACTGAACTGATATTCAAACGTAAGAATTTCAAACAAAGTATTCTTCAAATTCGAATGAATCGACCAATCGCATCAAAGAGATGAACAAAACAGTCCAATCGAAGCAAGGCACAATATGGCGTGATGTGCAAAACACCAATAAAAAGATTAATTTCTGCGCATGTCATTCGTTAAAAATATTATTGTACAACCAAAACAAATGTTCTCTCATCTCCATTCTTGGCGGCAAAGAGTTGGTGTTCCAAAGAGGAACGAAGTAAGTGGGTACCGTAAAATCCACATTAACCAGCTTTTAGTTGAGCAGTTGTCCTGATGATTTGGCCTTCCATAGACAAGGGGCAGAGTATTATGGCTATAATTAAAAATTGTTAATTGCATGTAAATTTTTATATTGAAAATACTACTATGTTTTCAGTGTAGTGTCAGTGCTTAGTTTGGAAGGAAATTTTCCAAATCTATGCCATACTCCATTTATATCTTAGAAACTTTAAATTGAAGCTATGTGTATTGTATCTGTTGTCTTTTTACAAACAAATATTTTTAATGCATTAAATTTTCGTTTATACATAGTGTTTCCGTCCAAACTCACAGAGAGCAATGGAGTAGAATTCATTTAATGTGTTGTCCATTTAATCAGAAAGTTAAAGCAGATCCCTTGTTCACGAACACAACATTTATTTTACATTCACACACACATTTATATACATGTTTTAAGAGAAGAGAGACAAGTGGCTTAGTAAGGTGCGCATTGGCGCGCTTACATATTCTGGCAACCATTTTGTTGGCATGTTGTGAATGTAATAATGCAGATACCAGGCAGTTAGTTTAAAATAAAAAATAGCCTTAATACAGTTGCTTAAAAGAAACATGCTGCTTTCTTGCAGCTTACACACTCATGAACAGCCATTCATTTGGCTGCTTATACTAAAAACACAAGTTAACAAAATACATATAGATTGTAACAACCAATCAACTTTGACTAGTGCCGTAACTTCGACTACGTCATGAAATTAACTAATGAGATATGTTTCATTCAGTGACTGAACAATTTCATTTGAATTTCTAACACATTTATCGCCAAAATGCCAATTTACAGTTCAAAGGTGCCAATAGTGACTAACATAGTCTGTTATTAGCCACCATAGATCCACATTGTTTTTAAAGCAATATTAAAATGCTGTGATATTTGATAATGATTTATTTCTATATTTAAAATAAAAATGTTTTTTCAAGTATAAGAAACAATCCTTTTTTTTCAATCTTGGAATATCTGTGTTATTTGTATCTTTGTAAGCTAAAAAGATAATCGGTTATTGTCATTCTTTGTGATTTTTTTTCACTCACTTTATATTTTCTCTTGAAAACAGATCTCTCAGCTGATGGAATATTACCGACTTCTTGCTCAGAAGGAAAAGTTGGATAGAGAAAGAAAGAAAATCAATCAACGTTACAGCTATTTGCATATCTCAGTATGTTTCTCCTGATTAATATCACAAAAACTTAGAATCCAATATTTTCGGTAGAGTGTAAAATGAGGATTTTCAGCACTTAAATTGTCGTTTCTCTATTTATTATGTATTAATTATTTTTCTACCATACGTATCAAAGTATAGAACTGTTTTCAGCTTTCTAAAAAGTCTTATTTTTCTTTTATTCATATGCGTTTCTTTAACGATATGCTACTGTAAGATTTATGAAATTTGTTAAACTATTGTGTATCTGAAAAAAATTGTTAAAAAAATTATGGTGAATATTTGCATTCTACTTCATTTTAGGCACATTTGGGAGTGGGAAAAATTGCTTATAATTTCATTCCTGGTTCTTTTAAAATTCAGTGTTCCTAATGCATGATAGATTTTTATAGGGTTTTGGTGGTGTTATAATATTATTCAAGTTAGTCGTCCATTCTTTATTGTGGAGTACATTTTAAGGAAACTTTTTTGCATATATTTTAAAATTTGAATTATTTTATTTGTAGTTATTCATTAAAAAGTATTTTTTTATTGAATTTACTTACTATTTATTATTTACTTTTTATATTCCATTTTTCAGGATAAATATGGCATGTCAGCAACAGTGGTTAGGAAGTTAGCTGGTTTACCTCCTACATTAAGGTTTGGTTCTCATATGCATTTATAATAATCATTGATCTGTTTTAAAAAAAATTTTAATAACTTTTCATTATCTTACAGCAAAGGAGAACCTGAAGTATCTGAGCAGTTGACCCTCCCTGAAGCAACATCAGATGTTGAACGTCTTCCAGAGAGTTATTTAACACAGCCTTTAAATTTATCATCAGGTTTGTGTTTGTCTTCTAATATTATATGCATCTTCTGATCTTAATCTTTCCTCTTTTTTAAGTGACTTTAACTGTAAGTTCAACAGAAGGATCATCCATGTGTGCGTAGAACATGAGAAAAACAGGTACAAGCTTTCTAAAATCCCAAAAAAAGTTGCATATAATGGAACTGTTGCAAAAGAGTTTACTCCACACAGATTGAAAGAGTGGTTTGAACAGGGTACAAACAATGCTTTAGTATTAAGTTAACAAATCCTTGCTTGAACTCTTGAATGTACTCCAGCCAATGTAGAAGCATTGTTGTTTCCTTGACCTCGGTACATTGTTATATCTAGACGATCCCTTTCAATAACCTTTAAAATATCTTTCTGTCAACGGCTTTTTTCCCAGTTATCTAAAATAAACCTATAAATGACTCTTTTATTTCAACTTTTTTGTTCTCTATGTGAACGTAATGAATGATTTCACTCCTTTGATCTATGTGTGTGATGCCGGGCTTGCTGTCAAAGATCATACTAATATACTTTGCATTTTTAATATCAGTCAAAATCTTTTCCTTGACAATTCCACCCAGAAATAAGATAAATTCATTTTGTGTGGTGGGACTTCTTGATTAAATAATAAATAGAATGAGTGTGTATACAAGTGGGGAAGCTTTTCTGAGCAATATTTTACTGAAAAGGGGGGAATGTTTAAAATTTTGTTGTAAAAAGCGAGGATTTTGGAAAATTTTGAAAAAGGCTATCTTATCAATTATAAAAGGCTAAAAGATAATAATTATTATGCATTTTAATTTTGAATAGTTAACATGAACATGTTTAAAGCCACCTTTTTCGTTAAACTGTCCTTTTTTCAGCTAAAAGGTTGCGAGATGGGTTATGTCATTCTACGACAGCTAGAATTTTCTGAGATTTAAAACACAAATGAATACACTGAGAAAAACACTATATCTTTCTTTACTAAATAATTATAGGAATAAGCATGAATGCAAGTGGGGAAGTTTTTCTGAACAATTTTTTATCGAAAAGAGAGAATGCTTAAAATTTTGTTGTAAAAAGCAAGGATTTTGGAAAAGGCTATCTTATGAATTATAAAAGGCTAAAAGTAAACAATTATTATGGGTTTTAATTTTGTATAGTTAATATGAATATGTTTCTAGCCACTTTTTTCTTTAAACTATCCTTTTTTTAGCTAAAAGGTTGTAAGATGGGTTATGTCATTTTACGACAACTAAAATTTTCTGACATTTAAAACACAAATGACTACACTGAGAAAAACACTATATCTTTCTTTACTAAATAATTATTTACTAAATAATAATTGGTTGGCGAGTGGAGTGAGAAAGAGGTGTAACCCCCTAGTGAGCATTAAAGGGAAAACCAGTCACTGTACACCAACATCAGTTATCTTGAGATGACATGAGTAATAGACTGCAGCTCATATGTTGAATTATATTTTGTAATATTTATTACAAACAGTTTGATTTTCTAATTTTGTACAATAAACATAGGTTTTGTTATTAAAATGCATTTTTTTTAATGAACATTCTCTAAACCGGCAGTCCTCTACTCTGATATCTGTCAAATTACTGAGAGTGCTGTAATATTAATTTTTTTAAAATCTGATTTTTGTTTGTTCCTTAGCAACACGAACAGCTCAAATATTTATCATACCAGTAGTACAATATTTTTGCAACTAGGCTATAAATACCTATCACTGGATTATGTAGCTGTAAGTTAATATATATAACCTTTATTTATCTATCAACATTCTTCTTATTATTGATTATTTTACTTTTTAGCTAACTGTCTGTAGCATTATCAAGTTAATATTGTTAAAAATAATGCATATAATTTGAAAAGTAGTACCATGAAAAGGCTCAGACATCTTAATTTTTATGCAATTCTTAATGACATTAGATATGGAATAATATTTAAGACTCATTTTTATTTTTCATGTTGTCATATCATCTGTGATTTGGAATATTCATGTTATAAGAACTGGATATTCATCAATTTTAAAAGAATCCTGATTTGTTTGAATTAAGAAATTGTTTTATGCAGCAAAAATTAGTAAAAGAAAAGTGAATGGCTTTGTAAAAAAAGTGTTAAGTTAAGCTAGAAAGAAAATTCCAATCTAAAAGACTGCAAGATCAGAAGAGAGGTACATGTTTTGAAGAACTCAAGTCAGCAGTACATGAAAAGCTATAAATGTCCACATAATCAGTGGTGTATGTTTATGTTAAAACTATAGAAAAAGCTCGATAAAATTAAACATATTTTATTTTAAATACAGAATTTCATTATATTGAAATATGGATTGCTGATGTTAAAAATAATATTCTGGTTTAATATATGAATCGATTTTACATGAAATCAAATAATTCATTAACAAGGGGTATTGATGCTCAATATAGCTTTCCCTGTTCTGTCACCTTCAATTGTCATTGACTATGAAAAGGTCATCAAAAGAGAGAACGTGTAGAACTTCAATATAAGACAGTGTGAATTAGAAATTGCAGCTATATTTTATATAGATAGAATCAAAGAAAATTTAGGGTAAAACTGAAATATTCATATTTATTTGTAATTTTCTTATCACTTATGAAAGTATACAGCAGCATATTCCTGTGGAATTGTATATTTAGTCAAGTAACTCTGAAACAAAGTTGTGCTCTTACAGTATTTCAGAACCTAGAGAAAATCAGGTTCATATATGATATATAAATTATTATTATATGAACTTAATTCATCATCAAAACTGAAAAATTGTGATTAATTTACAAAAATTTGAGTGGATCATTTATTTGTCCTAATTATCAACTTATGTAAGAAAAGTTCTGTAACAAATGATAAATGAAGTTAAAATAAAAGATGATATCCAGGTCTGTTAATCAATATATATGAACCTATTGCATATTAACAGACTATAGGTGATTTGGTTGTCATAAGAAGGCTGACAAAAAAGTGTAAGAATTTAGAACTCTTGTAGCAGTTATGAAAATGCATAGCATCATTTGGTGTACTTGTTCAAATTGGATTTTTTTATGCTGTTATATTATTGTTACCATTCTTTATCTCAGTATGGATATATTGCACTATCAAACTATTTTTAGTATCAGCAGGCCTGCCAATTCTCCCGATTTTGGCTGGAGTCTCCAGCTTTTTAACAATTTCTCCCGATTCTCGCCGTTTTTCTCCCGCTTTTTAGTATTTTCGAGAAATCAGAACAAATAAATAGAAATAATAATTTAAAAAAACAGTAAAAGAGAGGTGAAAGAAAAATCCAGCGCTTTCCGCAACCACATTCTCTTCTAATTTCAAATGCGTGACGTCATTCCGCTACGGATTCTTCATTAGCTCTTTTCCGCAGTATCATGTCTAGGCTTGTTGACTAGAGACTATCAACATTGGTTTTCGGCGCATGCGCTGCTTTGACTGTTTAGCACGCTAGATTGGAAACGGGGAGAATTTGTCTCTTTTGCCGATCTTGTCGTGTCATGCTAGGGTTATCGACGAATTTTTTTTTAGTTATTTTGTGCATGCATTTCTTTTCCCTCCAGTCCAGATCTGTTGCTATCGAAAGAATCTAAAAAGAAATACCAGACTGTAATTACCAAGGCCTGTTCCAAGGAATATTCGTTTATTATCGCCTCAAAAAAGATAAATCGTATGTATTTTGTACCATTTTTACGTGTGATTTTTCAATGACTTTTGTCAAAATTTGCAGCAACTTCTTCTTTAAAGGAGTAAAAGTACATTATCATGCAATTTATAAATAGGACTTATTTGTTAGTAAAACTCAACTGTAAATATGTCATTTGTAAGTATGAAAAAAATTCTAATCAAGAAATATATATGAAGAAATGTAGATCTGTAAATTAAAGCTCTCAAGTACAAAAATATATATATAGGTAAGTCAATAATTTATATTGGTAACGCTGTCTAGATATAAAATATGTATGGAAGAGTGAGGACTAAAAAAAGTGTCTTTTAAAAAACTGATCAGATTATTTTAAAATTGAGCTAAGCAATTTTTAAAAATCAATACATTTTCATTTATTTTGTAAAAAAATAAAATTTTGAGAAAAATATAGCCAAAATAAAAGATTGTCTCATTACGCCTCCTCCACCTTATTTGTACACGGGTTAAATAAAGTAAATGTCGGCCCTGCTGCGCATTTGCAATCGTGTATGTATAATTGAAAATGTCTCCCTCTTTTTCAAATCTGGAGGTTGGAGGGTCTGTATCAGTATTAATACTGTATTACTGGCTGATTTGATTATTTTTAATAAAGTAATTGTTTTATTTTTAGAATTGCATGTGCAATTTTATGGTGTCGCTGATATGCCACAGACTTGAATAATAACATTTAAATTAGATATTTGTTTTGATCTTTTCATTTTGTCTTTGCAGTTACTACTTTGAAACAAAGGCTGTTCCAACCTCAATTTCAGCCTGTTTATACTTCTGAGTTATATCCTCAAAATAAGTATATGCACATAAAACGGTCTCAACGTTGTAAAGTGAGTATGGCGTTTATTTATTTTACCAGTGGGATGCAATTCTGGCTATTTCTTGCCTCGGAATTTAACTAAATATTTCTGTGATAATAGAATTATTATATAATATTTTTCTTTAGCATGCGGATTGCTATCGTAGAAGTTTCATTAATTTTGTAATATATTAAGCTTGTTATTACAGTATATAAAATTTGATATTTGCTGTGCACTTAAATTTGTTTCATAGTATAGTAGTAAAAATTTGAAATTTATATTAATTTTCAATGTTTTAAAGTTTTCTAAATTATCAATTTTATATAAATTGATAATTTAGAAAAATGTCATGTACATATAGGGGAAACTAGGGATACTTGACCCTACTTTTACTTTTTCTTATATTTTTCAAATATTTGAATTTTTATCATCATAAAAAAAAGATTTGTTTTTAAGAAAGATAAATGTACTTATGCTAAACTGATATTCATTTAATCATAAAATAAATATATTTCATGAAATCGCCTGGGGTCAAGTATCCCTAACCTTAAAGATACTTGACCTTATGGGTAGAGACACTTGACCCTACATGCAAAGAGTATTTAAATTCTTTTTATATGTATGCAAAATTCAGATATTAGGTTAATACTACTGAATTACAAAAGGTGATTATTATCAGAAAATATTAATGAAACTAATAAAAAAATAGTATGGAATTTATAAAACGCAGTTGTTATTAATAAAATCTAGTCATTAAATTAAATCTAATTATTAAATTAAATTAGTTCAAAATTTAATTAGAAATTAAAATATTTATTTAATTAAAGGATAAAAATTACAGCAATGAACTGGGAACCTAGCAGTGTCGTTAGCATGGTAAAGAAATGCCAGTTTTGGAAAATTAGAAAAAAAAAGAATAGCATCAAAATTAAAAAAGGTATCTAAAAAATGTTGTACAAAGCTAAAAACAGAGAAGCTTAATAGATTTACTCGGTTCTTCTAATATTTAAAGAAAATTAAAAGCAAAAGAATAAAAATACATTTTAAAAGAAAATTTAAATCAAGAAGGAAAGACAAACTCTATAGAAATGGTGAAACATTAAATAAAACCAAACGATGACAAATAGTTTGAACAAAAGATTTTTATTCAAATAAATAAATAAAACTTTCTTTCAGGCGAGGAAAAAATAGATTGATTAAATTTCAATTCTTTTTAAAATTCTTACTAAAATAATTATCTGCAATATTTTAAATTATATTAAAAAGAAATTTTATTCAGTAAATAATTACTAGCAAACAATTTTTAAGTAATTTTATCTATATTTGAGTTGCCATTTTGGCGACAAACTTCATTCACCAGAAGACTGATCCCAACCACAAAATATGCTTTGGTCCACTATGACATCGGAGCTGCAATAGCTTGTATCCTTAACTTTTTAGGATCAAGTATCCCTTTGACTTTTTGTAAATAATCTAAAAATTATACCACTTAGAATTAAGATTCTGCATACAATAGTATACCAAATTAAAGCTTAATTATGCTAAAAACTCAGAAATATTTTAATTCATCATATATTCAATAGTAAACTTCCTATCTGCTGAGGAATGTAAAAGTGAAAATTTACTTTTCTATCCCCAAAATATATTTACCTACACACCATTACGATGGCTTTTCAGCTTGGAATGAAAACCTCCTCCAATAGACCATATGACCAAAGGTCAAATGAAAATGGCACACAAAAATTACCAATTATCTCACAAGCTGAAAAAATCATCCTTATCCCTAGTTTTCCCTACTCCCCACTCTAAGCTTTGAAATTAGTTATTTTATTGCTTCGTTATTTGTCTGCTTTTTGATGAAGGGATTAGTGAATTTTTTAGTAGTTTAGAAAGCACTGATGTGTTTCCTAAATGTAAAAAATTGATTGATTGAAATGAAATAAATTAAGGTTATTTCTCTTTTATTAGACAAAAATTGTCTTTATTACTGCAAAACTCTTTCTGCTGTGGGGGGGAAAACATATGTTACTTTGTATCTAAATTCATTTACTTTTAGTGTTCTGTAATTTTGCATTTACATAAGCATTGCTGTAAAGTTAAAATCATTTAAATATTTATTATACTCTCTTAAAATTTCATCCTTCTTCTAAGCTTTAATATATCATGAATCTGCTCTTTTTCATAAAATGCATTCAACAAACAATTATCCAAAAAATTCATCTTGCAATAGACTTCATTATTGGTATACTTTTAGTGAAAGTTTTGTTTCTTTTTTTTTATTAGGTGTGTGAGCATAATCTTAGCAAACCAGAGTATAATCCATCATCCATTAAATTCAAGATACAGTTAGCAGCTTTGTAAGTAATCGGTTTTGTATTTTTCTTCTGATTCTTTTTGAAAATATAAAATTTTTATTTACTTGCTATTCATGATTTCTGTTTTTACAGCTACCATATACCAGAACTGAGAATTAAAAATGTGTCAAAACTGTACTTACAAAAGGTTAGTTCTACTTTTTGTAATCCAAAGTAATAATAGATGTATGTATTTGAAATAAATATATTCAAAAGGAATTAAAAGTTCAGTGTTCATGTAAAAGTAGATTTTTCCAAAGCTGTTGTTTTAGCAGCTCTTGTGTGGGATTTTGAACATAACTTTTCCGTTAGTCGGGCGCAAGCGAAAAATCGCCAAATAATGTAGAATTCCGCCAAATTTTGGCGACATTTGTGCCCGGCGACTTGGCTCACAATTGGCGACTTGGCTCGCGTTTGGTTCACAATTGGCGACATTTGCGCCCGGCTAACGGAAAAGTACCAAAAAATTGTTTGTTTTCTAAAATGAATTCTCAGAGCATCATATTTAGCTGATTTTATGTTTTTATTCATTAAAAAGTAAATTGTACAGTTGGAACATTACATCATTATGTTTAGCTGACAAGAGTATTTGATTTTATTGCACTTTGTTGTTAGCTGCATTAATTTTTTACTCCATGATGTTTTTTCCAAAGATGTTCTTTGTTCTTATTCCAGACATGCCTAGTAGAAATGGTTTTAATCAATCCTACACCGCATCTAGCTCATATTACATTTGAGCCTGTAGAAAATCCACCGGATGATTTGTCTTCCGTAAGTAATATATCGTGGAAATACATGATTTAATAGCTTATAAGCAATCATGTTTAATAAGTAATTTTCTGTGTACTTCCCTTAGGTTAAGTTACCACCTGGAGAACTGGTTTTAGCTCCTAGAGATGATACAGCGGAATTCGATGATGTGAATGATAATCAGAATTTCAAAGATGATCCAAAGTATGATTCTGACTTATTCATTTCATAATTAGCCATTTATGAATGGATATTCTGCTAACTTCTTTCTTTTTTAATTATCTAATATTATTTCGTAGCTTGTCGGATGACATTGAAAACTCACTCCAACACTTTAATAATAACTAGTAACATCTGTTACGTAGGCAAGCCTTTCGGACATTAAATCTATCGGGACGGATATCATCGAGTGGTGTGAAAGTTCAGTGAATGGAATGTCAGCTTAAGATGTTGCCCTTATTATTTAGAAAGTTCAGTGAATGGAATGTCAGCTTAAGATGTTGCCCTTATTATTTGAACATGGTTTAAAATCGCAATTTCCATCATCATTAGCATTTATTACACAAGTTGAAAAATGAATCATGTCAAATAATTGTGAACAGTGATTTTAAAAAAGTTATACTGTATCTTTTTTTTTTTTTTTTTTTTTTTTTTTTTTAAAAATTCTGAAAAATCTATCCAGTAAATTGAAGCATATGCTATCGTTGTGTTAAAAACATCTAATTTATGAGAAAAATGTCTAATACTATGTGCGTCACAGACTCGTGATACTAATGTGATTTGTGTGCGATTATAATTTTCATTCAAATTCTTTGTATAAGTTTTGTCACAATTTACTGGAAGATTTACTCAAGTTCAGTGTTTCTGGAAATATTGTATTAATAATGTGATGTAATATTTGTATCAGACATGTTGATAAAAATCATTAGTTAAAAAAAAACTGCTTTCAGCCATACAATTCTGAAGAAGTGCATCTGTAAAAGTGCTGAACTTCCACTAAAAAATACACTTTTGCTTGATGATTTTATCTGATGTCCATTTTATTCAGCTGTTCAGTGTTAACTTTTTCTTGAAAAATTGTAAATTATTAAAACTGTATTATTATTTATTTTTTGTAGCATTGTGACTTTTCGGAAAGCAAATAAATTGGGTTTTATGTTTTCGCTCGTACCTTCTACAAAAGATGTTGTTGTAAGTATTTTTCCTAAATACTTTTATTTGTATGTTGGAATCAGTGAGTCAGTTTCTATAAATAAGTGCAAAATTTATTTACTTGTTTATTACATTTATTTTGCCTAAGTCAAAGATGTCTAGTTAACAGTAATTTTTAAAGAAAAAAATAAAGGTTTTTATATTATTTCAACTTTTGTTTGTATTTTTAAAAGAGCATTATATATATTTTTAACTTTTTAGACTCTATGTTATAAATAATCTTCTTTCCAATAAGTTTTGATGATTAATCCCGAGGAAGTGTTTTATGCTTATGAATTTATCTAGTAGTCAGTGAGCAAACATAAATTTATTATGTTCATAACTCTAAGTCAGAAACATACTTTCTTGGTGATAATGGTTCCACTTGGTGCAATATATAGCCAATCAGGGACTCTGTTGGTCAAAGCAACCTTGGAGCACTTAGATCTCATCTTGGGTAGAAATTTGACTTGGTTCCGATATAGGACAATATGCTGCCTACCAGGAGGACATTCAGAGTAAGCTGCGCCACATTTGTGTTTCACTCAGGAGAATCTCCAGCAGCCTACACGGCCACTGGGAGTAATCATAGCTAAAGTGCACATTGGTCTAACAGTTTCGAATAATGTGCTTAAGAGCACGGCCAGAGGATGAAAGCCGTAACCCTTTTCCTCTGATTTATGTTCCTCACCCATGCTTAACCCATTAGGTTACCAATGGGCACTTTCTTGGTTTTAAAATCAAATAGCAAAATGTATATATAAGGCTAGCTTCATTATTAGTCATTTTAAATTTCTGTCAATGGGTTTCTACTTTTTTAACTGTTGTTTAACGTTTTTTTATTATTATTGAGATTCTTATAGTTCAATTTAAATAACTTATCCTTAAAGTATTTCTTTTTGAATCATTTGTTTATTAATGCACAAATATGAAAGCTTCTTTGGTTTTATTATTTGCCATATCCGTTTCTCCTAGTTCTCTAATATTTTCACCAATTTTCAAACTTATTTATCCATTTTTACTTTTTTGTGTACGAAGTATACATAGAGAAAGTATTGTAATCGTCAAAAATTCTACCTCAAGATTTTGACGAATCTCCACGTTTTAGACCTCCCTGAGTCTGAAAAACATAATTTGGGAATTATGTCTGTCTGTGAACACGATAGCTCAAAAACTATTAGAGCTACAGGGATGAAACTTGGTATATGATCTTTACACATAATTTGTAGGTTTCTATCAAATTTTGGACAAAATCCGTCTACAGGAAATCTGTCTGTCAATGTTCATGTGAACACTATAACTCAAAAACTTGAATAAATAGTTGGATAAAATTTGGTACACAGTTTTGTCATCAGGAATGTAGGTCCATATAAAATTTGGGGCAAATCCGTCAAAGGGTTGACTGTCTGTCGGTCTGTATAATCATATACTTTTGAATGCTATAACTTCTTAACAAAATTACTTAAATGAATGAAATTTGCTATGTGGCCTTCTAATCTCAATTATAGATTTGTGTCCAATTTTTGTTTTAATTGGTTCAAAAAAAGGCATTTAAATTGCTTATTAAATTTTCTTACTATGACGCAACTACATTTTTAGTCTTGCCGAACGCTTAGCGATACTCGTTACCTTGGCGCACGCTGAAGGAAACTAGTGGATAGCCATAGCGTTCTGGATTGCAGTAGCTTCCAATTATTTTATCCACATGGGGGGAGAGGAAATGACACATTTGGGGAAGTATACAAAAAAGTTTAGGGGAGACCACTCCCACTGGTTTATGTATAAATTATTAGTTTTAACAACTCTATTTTCTTAAAAATAGTCTCAACATGATAGCATTTGATATGTTTGCAATTTGGATCCAAGTATAACTGCTCACTATAACATGTGCCATTGCCTCTGTTTATTATTTCATGTAGTGTATGTCTGACATCAAAAAATTTAATAATGGAATAGGATTAAGTAAAAAGCATACTGTCTTTTGAATTGAAGTATTAAATATTGATAGGTTAAAAAAGTATGCTTGAAAACTGAAAAATGTTTGCATTCTGAAATTTAACAAATTTAGTTATTGGTTGTATTTCCTATCAAATGTATATATCGGATTATTTTTTTAAAGCTAGATAACATCCGGTTAAATTTATTATTAATATCTTCACTAACTCAAAGCAAACAAACCCCAATGCTAAAATGTTGTGATTATTTATTGATATTTTTTTTCCACTTATGAACATTGTTATGGTGTAAAATATTTTTGCATTAATTGAACTTGAATTGTTTCATGCTTGTAAAAATGGAATTCTATAATTGATTTTTCACTTATTTACTAATGTGGTAGAGTTTTCAAATTTTCTACACTAATGCGTTTTCAATGACAGTATTCAATTTTATTATTTGTCGAACTGAATTGTAAATTAATATAATTAAATTTGGATTCCATATAAGTGGATCCACCTGTTAGTGAATTTGTTGTGGTAAGCATTGAAAATTTCTTTTCTTGATGCGTTGGTGGTATGATGGTTGTCAATTTCAGAAAAAAAATGAATTTCAAAATTTTATAATATTTATCATAATCAGTTATAAATTAAAGACTAAAAAGTAGACAATAATTAAAATAAAAAAATATACTTTTTAGTGCAGTAAGAATAATGCTTCTTGGAAAAACTTTTTTTTATATAGAACATTTCATTCCTTAGCTATGACTGAAATATTTTGATATATATATAAAATATAGATACTGTAAGGCAATTTATTTCAGGTATGTTTTAAAGTGAAGCATGACTTTATAAATATGGTGGTTACACTACCTGGAGAGCAACCCAGGGAGCCACAAGTGGTCTGGCTAACTCATACGCTGAAAATACGATTAGGCACTGTTGTTGGAGAAGTGTGATATCTGTTGTCTTCACACAGAAACCCAGTGATATATTCTATTTATATTAATGTTTGCAAATTTCTATGATATATATTTGCTGATAATTGAAACTGCTGCAATCTGATAGCTTGGGAGAAGTATTTTCAAAAAATTATCCATCTAATTCATTTTGTGTATTCTGGCAGGTATAAGATTTTTGTTTTACCTTTTGTATGTGCAGATGTGGTCCTTTATTTATGAAGAATTTTGTAATGCAATCGGCTGTAACGTGACATAATGTGAACTGTACTGTACTTGTAAATAAAAAAAATTGCTTAACAAAGATAAAATTGTATATTTTATTTTTGACTTCACAGCAAACAAATATACAGTAACAACATTTCACAACTCTTTTAACGTAGATAAATTTGGGCCGAGTCTTCCGAGGGGTCAATTTAAATGCTGAAAATGTTCTTAAATAGCAAGAGTATTTATACGAAGCTTTACATGCAGATTTTATTACATTCATAAAAAACAAAACAGTATAAAAATTAAGGACTAATAAAACAATTAATGGAATTTCTCCATTGCACTGCTATAGAATCAAATTCTTGGGGACTTCCCAGGGGAATTCTGGTCTTCCAAAATGACCATAGACGCAGGTTTTCTGGTAGAAGGGAGTTTGCAGTTTGAGCTCTCTGAAATTAAGAAAAAAATTATTATTATCACAGATTATTGTTAAGGAATAAATCCGAACACTTCTTTAAAATATTGAATTTTTTCATTCATCTGGGATAAAATGGATGTATTTATGCAATCGGAAAATAACTAACTGATGGATTTCAGGTTCACCATTGCAGTTTTACCTATTACGTATTTGCTATGCAAAATTGAACCAACTCCATTGCCCAGCTGAGTATTCATAATGCAGTGATTCATTTTGGAAAAATGCAGCATTGTAATTTTTTTTGTAATGTTTTGCAAAAACAGACATACTTCAAAATGTATTTTGGAGTTGGATTTTAGTTGGGGTCCATTTTATATTTAAAAGAGTTTAATACTCGGTTATATATTTGGCTTAAAAAACATGAAATGAACATTTATATTTTAAATATGCAGTGCTCAAGGCTGGCTCCTGAAGCATCAATGGTTATAAAGAAAATATATAGCATAAGACAAAAAATTTGTAGTTTTCATTGTAAAATTTTCTGCAGACGTATTTTGAATTTTTTTTTATAAGTATTAGTACATTTCATTCATAAAATGAATAATTTTATGATCTGGGGTAGATTAAACTTTTTTGAGGTCCTGTGGTTGAAATTCTTGAGGGCCCTCCGAAAGCAGTACACATATGTATTTACACAAAATAAATTATGTTTTCACATACTTTAATCATTATAACTAAATATCTTTTTATTAGTTACAATTGCATTTTTAATTGCTGTATTTAATATTTACAAGTTTAACAGCGATAAACTTTCTCATATTAATATAACCCAGAAACATAAGAATATTTCATAT
Organism: Araneus ventricosus; assembly: GCA_013235015.1. Taxonomy (NCBI): domain Eukaryota; kingdom Metazoa; phylum Arthropoda; class Arachnida; order Araneae; family Araneidae; genus Araneus; species Araneus ventricosus. Next base: position 39,203 of record BGPR01006644.1, on the reverse strand, counting down.
GTCCAGAGATGTACTTAATAACCTGATTGATTATGATAAAAAGCAGTAGGGAACAACTCTGAGGAGTGTCCTAAAGTGGCATTAAATGGGCTTTCAATGAGAGGGAAGTGTGAACAGACAGAAATGTGACATTTATTATCCCCGACATGAAGATTTTTCGTAATTCATCAGTTCATTAATTGTATTTCAGCACGAAAACTTACTTTATGATTTTTCCCGGCCTTAAATCAAAGTTGTTCTTGACAATTTGTAGCAGTTCTTTGGTGCTTTTATCTGAGGTTCCATATGAGAAGATTGAAATGGACAAAGGTTCAGCTATTCCTATTGCGTATGATAACTGGAAGAGAAAATAACGATTAGTTTATTTTAACATTCAAGGTTTCTTTTGGGCAATAGATATATTTTCTGTTATTCTTAAAAGATGTGTTCTAACTCTCAGTAGAATTTCTTAATTGTATTTCTTAAGTGAAATTCTCTTGAAATTGAAATGCACCCTGTACAGTCTTTATAAAATTCAGTGCATCCCCACTTACATGACTTTTTTTTAATGTTTATGTTTGTTAGTGAACTTAATTAGACTTATAAGATTTTAGACTCTGAAGTTCATTAATACTTTTATATTATTTGGTTCTATGTTAGACTATTCTAAAGATTGAAGCACTATATGAAACGAAAAGATTCATTACGGAAATTGAAATGTTTGGATATATATTCTGTTTTTAGCAACCTAAAACAATCCTGACTTCTCAAGGCAGTGAAAAGTTCTTGAAAGATGGTAGAAAGTTATTATTCACAGTTTAACATGCAACGGAGTCATATTTTGACGGTAAGTGCCGATGGCACAATATTGATGCCATAAAAAATAATTTCAGGTGTATCATGTAAACTGAGAGATCAGCTGCCGTTTTTAAACAACAAAAACTTCGACCTTATTAATACAAGGATTTTATTATGCAGCGAGAAATTGTACTCTTATTACTCTCAATTTTATCACTCCTTGTATAATTTCTATGATATAGTTGATCGTACTTAAATATATTTAAAGAAGCTGATACGAGTCAAAGCACTAGTAACTCGCGAACCTACTAAATATTCATTTTCCCAATTATTAAATTGTATCAAAGTGTAGAAGAGAGCATTATAGCTCCTCTCTGTTTCAAAGATAATTAATTTAACGTGTTGAAGTGCAAGAATGAAAAGAAATTACCTGGACAAGGCATCTTCTGCAGAGACCAGCTGCCACCAGAGATTTGGCCACCCACCTCGCTGCGTAGGCTGCCGATCTGTCCACTTTGGTGGGATCTTTCCCGGAAAAGGCTCCACCTCCATGGGCGCCCCAACCTCCGTAGGTATCGACGATAATTTTGCGGCCTGTTAATCCAGCGTCGGCCTGTAAAAAATTAGCGAAAGAAATTAACAATCGGAACTGAGCCATCCGGTAAACGAGAGGACTATGCCTTTGGGAAAGAGCACTCATTTGGCACTGTAAAATTACAGAGGTGCTGCAATGAGACTTATACAACAAACTTGAAATTTGCTTAATATAACGCAATCGTCGTTAAGGAACTCCAGTTTAAGAATTCCGTTCTGCACACAGTATGTAGTGCATGTTTTGGCGTGGTAAATCGGCACCAGGGGTAAGATATTCTAGTTGGACTCTAATTTTGCGGTTGAGGAATAATTTTTGGGAGAAATTAATTAACAATTCAGTGATTATGGTTAATTAGAAATGCTGACCACCTTTTATTATGCCTCAAATAGGGGCATAATCATCATTTGAAGAAAGTTATTATCCCTACACCTGAGCAAATTATGTATATGAATCACTTAGATTTTATCTTTTTAATTAATATTGAGTAAATTATTGATTAATAAAATTATGAACTTATTGCAGTTTTTCAAAGCAGAAATTTTAATTAAAATTTTATAGTTATTTTAATTGAAGATTTCAGAATAAGATTAATTATTATTTTTTTTAATGTTTCTTACTCCCAATTAAGTCGAATTACACGCTTGCAGTTAAAATAAAATTTATTGCGGTTGGAATAAAATATTGTGCAGTGAAGGTTTAAGATGCCATAAAGCAAAGATTTTTTCACAGATAATGGCAATTAAATCCACAACATAATCATATATACATATAGTATATAATATTTTTAATGAAAAGCTTAAAAAAACTTTTCAAAAGAATTTTCCTAACTTATTTTTTTATATATTTTTTATTGTTCATTTAATTATTTGCTTACATTAGAGGACAAATTCATTGTCAAGAGCATTAACAACTTAATATTTCCTTTACTATCTAATTAAATGGTACTCTTTCTTTTAAGAATGCGTTGTTGACTTGAGTCAAATAAGAATCCTTAGAATATCTCGAATGATTATGGATTCCGCGCAATGTTCGAATCGAATAATAACGCCCATGATAGTGTTAATTTTCGTGAAGGTTAATAATTTAAGTTGTTAACTTGCCATGGGTCCTCCTACAACGAAGCGGCCACAGGGGTTGATGTAGTAAATCGTTTGGTCATCGAGATACTGCTTGGGTATGACCTCCAGGATCACTCGGTTCATGACTTCCTCCCTCAAGAGGTCCAGAGTGATATCATCTGTGTGCTGTGTCGATATCACGACTGTGTGGACTCTGAGAGGAACAGTAGCTCCATGTTCGAACACATATTCGCAGGTTACCTGTGCAGAGCATTAAAAATATCAGTCTTCCAAAACATAAGGGAAGTTAGTTGTTAATTGATATGCAATAAAAGTGTAAACAGCTTCATCTAATTCCTTTATTTACACAATAATGGCTTTGACGCTTTTATTTTTTACTGAGCAGATCACTAAGCCCATGATTTTTATAGTGATCAATTCATGCAATTCATAATATTTTCTTATTTTAAAAATAGTGAAAAATGCAATCAAACGAAAAATCTCAAAGCAATATCATAATTTATAAAAGTTAGTAAATATGCAAAACTGTAGAGAATCTTGGGTACAATTTAATTGATGGCATCTAGTGGCGAATCCAAGATTCGGGTTGGGGGGGGGGGGGGGCTGAGGTCATAAAAATTTTGTATCCTCGTGACGAATGTCAAACCTCATGGCTTATGTAAACCAAAACACTTTAACTTTACGGACTTTCCTCACCTGATAATAAGAATCATAAAAAACACCACAATACTTTCGATAATTTAATAAAAAAATACAATGAAATAATTAGCCAATAAATGTTTTCGACCGCGTCAACGCTACAAGTACAAGTGGAATGATTAGGAAAATTTTCGAGCCTGTCAAGCCAGAAAGCAATGTTGTCACGTTTATATTATTTTTTTAAGGGAAATTAAGAACAAACAGTTGTAACGATTATAAATAAAATCAAGAATTCTGGTTTATCTCTGAGGGGCTACAGCCCCATAGCTGCCACCCTGGATTCGACACTGATGGTATTTAATGCTTAAATCAAAGTTACTTTGACTTTTCCTACTCACGCCCCCTGTTTCGTTGCAAGGCAAACGGGCCAGTGAAGCAGTAATTAATGATAAACAATAATTCTTCTAAACATATTAATTTGAAAATTTTAACTAAAATGTTTCAAATCAAAATGGCTTTCAGACTTATTTTTGCTTACTAATCTTGAAAAATATGACAGAAGACCGCTCTGTCGATGTTTTTGAGACTGGGACTCAGAGTGTAACACAGTAATTTGATTCTCATATGAGTTGTAAGTAACTCGTGCTATTTTTGACAACAATGACTCGTTGTGTATTGTAATTCGTACGACTCTTTACTTCTTTCATGAAAAAAAAACCATTGCTCCATGGAAGAGTTTTTTTCTTATGCGTCATTTACTTCTACCACGGATCTCCACGAGTATGTGGATGAGAAGCTGCCGGATAAGTAAGCGGGTTCTCGCTTCCTTAGTGGATATTTGAATGGTGTGGGATTGAGTTGCTTCCACTTTGATATTGGGACGGACATTCTACGGGAATGTTGGGACTTGGTATGTAAAAACTATTAGTACTATACCCTCAGCTTCCGTATTCATGCTGTGGCAACTAGCATCTAATTAACATAGGATGCTTAGGTAGGGCGCGAGTAGCTTTTTGCTGGTTATGCGGCAGTTAACATGTTAAGCGCCACGACTCGCGTCTCAGATTCGAACTATCTATCTAATTAGATGACTCCTTCTCTGCTATCTCTTAACTACAGTAGAGAAGGGGTCATCTAATTAGATAGATCAGTGACAGTCACCAGTGACTGATATGGCGCTTAATGTGTTATATATGATTAAAGCTACAAGATTTATAAAATTCTATTCTAGAACATTCGTATACTCATTTACCATGAAATTCGAAGAGCGCCATTTTATTCTTCAATTCTGTTGAATGGGCAAAAAGATAGAAAAGTTAGTTGCGCAATTAAAAAAAAGTGGTTTGGTGTATCATTTATTCCAACCTCATTACCTTCTATAAAGTGCCATTTCGATTTTTAAAAAATATCAAATCCATTTTAGAAGCAATTGATGGTTCTTTTTACAACCTATTGACTTAACACATTCACTGCCGCCGGCGCTTCCAGAAGCCATTATCTAATTGACCTTATGCATGTGACGTCACATCCTCCGACACGTGACCTGCCGACGGCAGCCATTGGTCAGTCTTAAACAGCTGACTCAGAACTGCTTTTATTTCTGAGTCGCTTATAGGCCGATCGTTTTGTTTATTCCTCCACAGCTGTTTTTCTATACTCTCGAACCCAAACGGTGCATAAGGTCCATTAGATGGCTCCTTCTCTACGGTAGTTAATAGATGGCAGAGAAGGAGTCATCTAATTAGATAGATGGTTCGAATCTCGGGCGTCAATAGTGGCAGCGAATGTGTTAAACGGTTACTGAAGACCATCGAATTACTTAGAAAATGAAACGCAGAAATGGCTAGAAGACTTATCAACAATGATTTGTTGTATTGTAGTAGAAATGTGGCCGTGGATAGATGTTTAAAGTGATACAGCAAATAATACTCTCAGCTTTTGAGCTCAAAATTCTTAGTAGGAGTACGCTGCTCAGGGTTTCTTCGAATGACGTGGAATCAAGAAATATTTTCAAACATGCACTCACCTGCGATTTGGTATCGGGACCAGCCCAGGGGAATGTTCCATTCCTTCGGAGTTCTGCCAGTTTGGAATTGAGTTTATGAGCTAGCATTATTGTAAGTGGCATGCACTCTTTTGTTTCGTCACTTGCGTAGCCAAACATGAGACCCTGTAAAGCACGAAAGACATATTTAGGATTAAGTTAAAAAGCAGTTAAAGAATTAAAATTCGTGATTGTCATCTTCCCAGATAGCATGTACACTTGCAGCAAGTTTGATTTTTCTTGATATTAGCTTGTCATGACAAACTTGATGTGGCAACTTTGCAGCAAACTTCCTGCAAAGCAACCAAGCATAATCGACCAACCCACTTGCAAAACAAGTTTGCTGTGAAGTTGTTATGATTCACGATTCGATTGCAAAACAAGTTTGCTGCAAAGCTGATACAGCACACTTACAGTTATATATCTGGTTTTAATCTTTGTCTCTATTTTAATAAACATCCGATTTCTAATATCCATCTACTAGATCGTCCCTCTTTTTATTAATTCAATAAATCAATGATAATTTGTAAAAAAAAACTTTTTTTATAAAAATTTTTTTGAAAACTTCTCTGTCTTTTTACTAAATATAGAACTCGCACTTTAAAGAAAACTATATAACGCCTTTTTCTTAATGTTGAAATTTTAACGTTCGTAAACAAAATTAAACCTTAGAAACAGTCAATGTTTGTTGAAAAATAATAACTTACATTTTTAAAAGTAATTACTTTTGAACCCTAATTTCATAATTCATTCTGCTAGAAAAACGTAGTTATTTGCGAAAATCGCTCTCTCTTTGACTTCAAATCATATTCTCAACTCAAAATTTAAAAAATTAATGAAATCAAGAAAACAGTTTAAAATAAAACGTGTAGATGCACAGATCTATTACCGCAATCTATCTTCCCCTTTCAGAGTTCCGCTGACTGAGTGGCCAAGGCGTTTGGTTATGAAGTGGGTTGTCGGGGGTTTGAATACGAGGTTGTCCTCGTACTTTGTCTTTGCTATAGTTTGCAATAAGTTTGACGCGTGGTGACTAACAAGTTTGCGTTATCTTGTTTCAAGCTTGCACTATTACCGTGTCAAACTTTCAGATTTGCAGAGCAATATTGCTGCAAACTAAAATTGATATCTGGGTGAGTTCTGAACAAAATAGAGAGCACTTCCTAAAGCCATTCTGAAAGCTTTCCTAGCTCATTTAAAATTTTGTAGTTAACGTTTTGTTTCTAGTAGCTATTTTACAGTTTTGTTGGTTGTAGTTTAAAATTACGTTAAAAATATTTTAATGTAATGTTTTGTTGCTCTCACCTGATCTCCTGCCCCGATTTCTTCTTCGTGTTTGTCTTTGTGAACACCATTGGCAATTTCGGGATTCTGTTCGTCAATGGCCAGTTCGATTTCACAGCTTTTACAGTCAATACCTAAGCAGAAAATATGCCTGATTAAAAACATTTATAAGAAGGGTATTTCTCTAAAAAAATTTATCAGCACAAAGCTTTAATCTGGGCATAATTTTTAAGTTCTTATTGAGAAGCTGTAAATGAGGATATAATTTAATTTTTAAGATTTCAGTTTTTCATATTGTATTCAAATGTACAGACATACAATAAACATCAGCGCTTTCTCACTTAAATAAAGAAAGGAGGAAAAAAAAAAGAGACTGAGCTTTTAGATTCCACTTTTTTGTCAAATATTCAAACCCATTCTGATTAGACATACCAAACATTGGCAATCTTACAAGGATAAAATATTATTTCTTTATATTACTTTAAGAAGATCAAAAGAAGAATATTTTATTTAAATTCGTGATTTAGTTAGACTCAATCTAGTTTTGAATATCCAATATATAGCACTTTTTCTATATACAGTAAGGCACCATTTATACGTCTTTCAAGGGACTGACGTAAAACGACGTATAAATGAAAAGAC
>BGPR01006644.1:19023-32133 GCA_013235015.1 Araneus ventricosus | reverse complement strand
GATCGATTGGGCCTAGAATCTGGTACACTTGTATAATTTAGGTGCGCATACCCCATACCAAATTTCATTCATCTAGCTTCTTGCCCTTTTGAGTTATCACGTTCACATAAACACAAATAGATAGGCCGACACGCAATCAACCAGCCGACGGATTTGTCCAAAACTTGATACAGTTCTGCTTTCTGTTGTTAAATTCATAAACCAAATTCCATCTATCAAGCTCTCAGTGACGTAGCGAGGGTGAGTGGCGCCCGGGTTATTATATGATTTTTTCGCCCCTCCCCCTTCGTCATCAGTGACTTAGCTTGTGTACATGGCGGCCTGGGACATGGTTTTATTTTCGCCCTCTCATCATATTTGACTTTAAAAAGTGACAAAAAAAGTAACGTATCTTGTTACCACAGCCAGTGGCATAACGAAGGTAAGGGCGCCCGGGAAATAATATGATCTATTTTTTACTGTAGTCGCCATCAGTGGCTTAGCAAGCGTAAATGGCGCCCGGGGTATGGTATTATTTTTTACGCTCCTTCATCATATTTTGCTATAAAATTGGGATAAACGCAATAATGTTTTCACTCCATGGCGCCCCCTAAAACTGGTGCCCGGGGGCATATTTACAAACCCTACCCTGATAGAACTGAGGCAGGAAATCAGCCAATATCATTGGCTACGACGAGCAGTGACGTCATTTTCAGCTCTCGCATGTAGCGTATGGCAATCATTACAAAACAAAAGTCGACTAAATAAAATTGCGACGTAGGTGTTTACTGTAGATCAAAATTCGCGAAGTCCAATCAACGGAAACATAAACTAATTCAAAGTCCACATTCAATGGCTTGTTTTGTTATAATTTCCATACGAGAGCAAAGAACGATGTCATCGACTCTGGGAGAAGCGAGCCAATCATATTGCCCGATTTCTTGCCTCAGTTCTATCAGGATAGGGTTTGTAAATATGCTGCCCGGGGCATCTATACCCCTTTGCTACCCCGGTCGCTACGCCACTGCAAACTCGGTACATTTTTCATTTAACGCATTTTTTTACACTTAGGCAGACATACAAATATTTCCCTTTGATGGATTTCGTCCAAAATTTGATCCATATCTTCATTTTTGGTGATAAGACTATACATGCTTCTTTCCATTTTAGAATTATCGTTATCACAGACAGAATGCCAAAAACGGATTCATAAAGTGGAGATTCACTGACATTTCACGACTGAAATTTTTAGAGATTGCAATACTTTTTTTTATATATTTCACGTGCAATAAAGTAAAGTAAAGCATATTAACAAAAATCGTTTTGGTAAATGAAATATCATACAAAAAATATAAAATAAAACCTGCAAAAGGCGTAATTTAAAAACCTTTCAGTACTACAAATATACTGTATTTATTATCAAAATTTTTAACGATTCTTATTAGCAAAATAATAATAATAAATGTAAACATCCGAATTAGTAGCATGCAGTGCATGTTCCACTTACCGCAAGCTACTTTGGAACGTGGATCTTGCTTCAGATGAGCATCTAGGACGGCGTCACTGATTTGATCACAAAGTTTGTCTAGAAGATAAAAGACAGAATGGAAAAAAGCATCATAAAATGAATGAGCAATGAGAAAAACAAAACTCACAAAATTTTCACTACAATTGTTTAATGATTATATGATTCCATGTGGCCATGTTACTGATACCGCAATGATTTCCTTCTATCGCCAAAAATAAAGAGAAAAACCATCATTCGAAAAATATGTCGTTGAATTTATTAGTTGCATGAAATGAACTTTCTAACAGAAATATGAAAGAAAAATAAATGCCTAGATTTTCTTAGTCGCCGAAAAAAAGCTGAAATATTTTTTACCCGCATAAAATTTCAACTGAAATTATGATGTGATTCGTCAACATCTGGCATATTTGGCTGGTAATATTCCATGTTCAGTCAAATTTGAAAAAAAAAAATCTCAAAATTTAAATTTTAAAAACAGTAATCTAGTTTTCATTTTTCTGATACGAATTTTTGCTAATTAATAAAATCCAAGAGGCTTTTTTAATCCAAGGCAAAGAGACGAAATATGGATTGTTCGGTGCAATCCTGGAATCTGGTTACCTTAGTTTTTACTGTGAGGTGTCAAACAAATAATCATACTGAAACCCTAGATGGCCACACGTTCGAAACTCGATTCTATTGCAGATTTGCTGTTAATTTGCCTGGAAAACCTTAAATCTGCCAGTGTTATCTTTGCGTTGGTGTGTAATGGCATTGTTGAAGGTGCAGTCCTCGCTATTTGATAACAGTTCAAAATTAGATTTGCCTCCATTAGCACTTAAATTATAGCGAAACTGAACGTTAAGCGAGCAAATAAGCTCACTAAGCGTTTGGTGTTGTTAAAGGTTAAAACTGCAGATCAATAATTTAAATGTCGTGTATGAATATAATGGGAAGGTCAGTACAGCACTGTTTGGCTATTCTTTCAAATTAAAAAAATCCTCTTGTTGGTAAAATGATAAAAAAAAAACCTTTAATTTTGCGAGAAAATGTGTGTATTTCTTTGCCATTAGTGTATGACGCCATTTCTACATAAACATTTCTTTTTAAATCAGTGAAGTATCGTTGTTGAATGAATGTAAGAATTTCGTACATGAAAAAGGAGAAAACCACAGTAATACAAAGTTATTGTACAGTCTGTAATTTTATAGATCGGACAGTCGCTATAACTCGGGTTGTTATTGTCGGGTCTTCACAAAACTGGTGTCGATGGGAATGTCTCGAGGAGAATATTCCGAATAAACCTGTCTCCTCGGGACATTCCCATCGACACCAGTTTTGTGAAGACCCGATAATAACAACCCGAGTTATAGCGACTGTCCGATCTATAAAGTTACAGACTGTACAATATTTTTAGCAATAATATAGAGTAACATGCTACTCGGAGTTACTTTTTTTAGATATATGTATATTTCTAACCTTCCGTCACGCTGCTCGTTTCTGAGCTACGAGCCTTCTCTGTTTAGTTTAGTTTAGTTATATTAACGTCCCGTTTTGAAGCAACACGAGTGCTATTTTGGGACGGACCTCGTAATTTTGATCCTCGGTCAGATGACGAGGACGACACCTGAGCTGGCACCCCCCTCTCCAAACTTCCACGCCACACCAACGGGAGGGCGTTTGGCCACAATGTATGATTTAGCGTGCCGCAGGCTCCATACACGGCGGATCTTCGGTGGAATCGGGTTTCGAGCCTGGGGCCTTCCGGCCCCAAAGCCGAGACCTTGGCACTAGGCCACCGCGGCCCCACGAGCCTTCTCTGAGCTATTGTTCAGTGCTAGTTAACTGTTTGTGCTCTATCCAGTTGGGGGCGACTTTCACATTCAAGGACCTTGTTGAGAAAATTGGAACCTCAAATCCTTTCCCTCGATTTTATTATTTATAAAATCTATACGCATAGTTAATATAAAGATTAACTAACGTCATTCGAGTTTGTATTTAGCGCTTGCTAAACCGATCAGACCGATGCGCAACGTTACTATTTTAAGAAGATTCGCCTACGCATGCATCAGCGGTTACCCTTTCCAGCCGACATGCAAAGTAATAATTAACCTTCGGGCTTTATTGGGACTTTCACGGTCTGTAAATCCCATTCTTAGTGAGAAATAGTCGAATTACTTAGAGCTAAATGGCAACAATTTACAAAAAAGTCTGAGGGCTTTATGAGCCATTGAGCATCAATTTGCAGTAGAAAATTCACAATGTTATTATTCTCTTCTCAAAAATTTAATTTAATTCGAAGCTTTTCCAGCTCTTAAAAGCTATCCTCACTTCCTATCTCTTAAGCAAAATAAATGGCGTTGAAGTGTTTTTATCGGCGCAATTTTAATCAAACTGGGTCAGATGGCAATGATAAAAGTAACGAGAAGCTTCTCGTTTAGATTTAACATAGACGATAAAATGTTGTAGTTCTATCCAATATTACGAAGTACCTAAAGTAACTGCAGACATGACAAAGAAATAATTGTATGCTTTAAATGTGAAAAAATGCTTCTTTGTGATGAAGAAAATGAATTACAGATTCAAATAGCATGCGAATTATGTAAATTCAGTTAATGTTCACTCGCTCATGCATGATTTTTCACGTTCATTAATATTAAAACACGGCATACCATTGAATCACATGCAGAATTTTCTGCATTTACGCAGAATACAGTAATGAGCATTTGATATTTGTTCCACTTAATTTTATTAAAAGATAGGTATCTTTGTGACGAGTGTGTTCCCAAGATTATTTTGCTGCACTAAAATATCAACATTTTTGTATCTTACAGTGGCGAATCCAGGGGGCTATCGGGCTACAGCCCCCCAGACCCAATCCAGAATTCTTGATTTTATTTAAAATAATTACAACTGTTTTTTCTTAATTTCCCTCTTTTAAAAAATAATAAAAACGTTTCAACATTGCTTTCTGGCTATACAGGCTCGAAACTGGCTATAGCGTTCACTTACACACGAATAAACGAGCTGACAAACAGTCAACCCTATGATGGATTGAGTCCAAAATTTGATACATGTCTACAATTCTGTTAATAAAACTTGACAAATTTCACCCACCTTACTTGCTGCATTTTTACTTTAACGTATACGAAGTATACAAAGAGAAAGTATTGTAATCGTCAAAAAATTCGAACTCGAGATTTTGACGAATCTCCACGTTTTAGACCTCCTCAAGTCTGGAAAACACAATTTTGGAATTATGTCTGTCTGTGTGTCTGTGAAAACGATAACTCGAAAACTATTAGAGCTACGGAGATGAAATTTGGTAAGTGATCTTTACACATAATTTGTAGGTTTCTGTCAAATTTTGGACAAAGTCCGCCTACGGAAAGTCTGTCTGTCTGTCCGCGGTCATGTGAACACTATAACTCAAAAACTTGAATAGCTAGATGGATAAAATTTGGTACACAGTTTTATCGTCATGAATGTAGGTCCGTATAAAATTTTGGGCCAAATCCGTCAAACAGGTGTTCAAATATCATATTTAGTTCAAAATGCACATTGCGACTGTGTGTTGGCGAGTATTTCGCTTATTTTACTCAAGTTAGCATGGTTGGCGTTTGACCTTGGCGGTCTACGAAGGAAATTGTAGCGAGCCGCAAACACACGCTTCGGAAATTATGGCAACCCACCCCCTGAACAGAAACTTCGTTCTGACATTCTCCAGATGGAAGGTATGGTGAAATCTTGCGTGATATCTGTAGTAAGATTTCGTTCTCAAAAACGTTAAATAAAGTTGTGATACCTCAGCGCGCGTAAAAATTGAGAACACACGCAATTTGTTTTGCAAAATATTAAGTTTTTGGGAATTCGCGAATTTTATATGTTTCATTGTAAATCACAATTCATAATTTTTTTCTCAAAATAACCAGGCCTTGAGTAAATACCCCAAGAATATTTACCTACTCACTTGGTGTCTACCCACCCCACATTACTGGTCGTATGCGAGAAAGTTTCGGGGAGGCCACTCCCGCTGGTTGAATTATCGTGCTCACATATTCACGGACGAAGGAATACACAAACTCCCAGTTGATGGATTTCGTTAAAAATTTGGACAGAAATGTAAAATATTTTAGTGTAGAGACTACATATCAAATTTCATTCTTCTAGTTCTTTTGATTATTGGGTTCTCATTCTCAAAACCAGACAGACGTTATTCCAAAACTGATTCTTTTGGACTCATAAGGTCTAAAACGTGAAGATTCATCAAAATCTAGAAGTCGAATTTTTCGGCGATTATATTACTTTCTCTTTGTATGCAAGGTATACGAGAAATTAAAAGGCAATTCGAAAAACATTTATGGAATAAATTGATTTTTAAATGCATTCTGAATATCATAAGAATACCTCAGATTTCATTTCAAGTTCCCCAATTCAAATTTCAACAGCGAAAATCAGAATTTCCTTTTTTATCTAAATTGAACTTTTAAAGCTGCTGGCTTTTAAAAGATATGCATCGTATTTTAGCTTTTAAAATAACAGATCTTATATTCTAATATAGAATATAAAATAAAATTTTCCGTGAACCAATCTATACTTATAGAAGGCAATGTTTGTGTGTATGCGTTTGTACGCGCGATGTCCAGACGAATCTATCGCACTTATAGCCATGAAATTTGGCACACAGGTAGTCGTAATGGTGACTCAATGCACCTTGAGGCCAGAGTTTTAAAATTCAATCTAGAAAATTTTTTATTTAGTGTTTTGTGTTGTTTTGGGTCATTTTTGGCACGTTTACGGCTGTAGTATCTTTTCTAATGATCATTGTAAAACAATCATTGCACCATCGGATAGAACAAACAATTTTCGTTCTAATGAAGTTTGTTTTGAGAGTTTCAAACATAATTTACTGAATTTTGAGAAATTTTTTAAAAAATAGTCAGTTTTGCCATCGAAATTTTACTTTTGTTTTTAAATTTGCTGCATCCGACGTTCTAATAACACTATTATTTTCAATTTTTTTCAGCTTATAACTGGAACGGTTCTGTCGGATTTAAAACAAGAAAGGTTAAAATAGCTTTTTCCTTTTTTTTAATTAATTTTTTCCTGGTCTGTTGAAAGATATTTTTCTCTATTGAGCATACTCCCGCGGAAGTTTCTTCGGAGTCTTCCCGACATGCATTGTTGCAATTTCATTGGCTGACGGTGCAGAGCGCAGGATATGTCACAACCTTCAACTGAATGACTTCGATTAGTATTTTCGGCAGTGTCTTAACGTGTTTATGTCTCGCGTATTTTACTTGCTGTATAATAATAATTTTCACGTTGCAATTTTTTAATATTGTTTCGGATTAACGTACGCTGTATTGTTTTTCTGCAGTTGAAATGTCATTATCGCGAAGAAAAATAAGCGGGAAAATCAATAATGTGTATCTTTTGTTTTCAAAACTTTTTCATGTCATTGTGGGCGTTTTTTCATTTTGTTGATGTCCTGAATGTTCTAAGATAAGAATAAGAGAATGTTCCTTTGCTTATCAGTTGTGTTCAGACATCTTTATCAACTTATCTTCTTCAACGTAAATTTAAGTTTTAACTCGTTCCTTATGCTAAGTCTAAAGTCGAATATTTTCCACCAGGACTTTATTTTATGGAACGTGAGAACAAGAAAAGTTATCTCAAAACTCGGTGTGAATAGTAACAGATTTTACTTCCAAATCAGCGAAATTTTACATTGATAAGATAATTCAACATGTGCATATGAAAACACATACAACTGATTACTACATTTACACATACTACATTATTTTATCTATAAAGGCAACTCATTTGAAACTTGAAGAGAAGCTTATTCATTTCAAACATTTTATTACTTAATTATATTAAATGGAAGCAGAATTTCAACTGAAAGCCAAATCCGAAATTTGAACACGGATATAGCATTATTTTCACGAAACATTACGGGGGAAAATTCAAATGTCACATTTTTTCAAAATTAATTATAAGCACTCTGTTGTGCAACAGATTGCACGGGTCATTTTTGCGTAGCAAACTTTACAGACTTAAATATGGCTTAAAATGCTTAAAATAGTGCATCTGAAATCCAGAAAATGGCAGTTGATTTTCGAAAGCATAATTGAGTCCAAATAATATGTAAATAATACGCTGGTCTGCAGTGGTTCCGTAACAACGGCCAAATTATAATTTTTATTATTAATTCCGATAGTTATTTAAATATCTGCAAGTAAAAAAGTCCAACCACGTATCATTTTTGAGTCAGGGTATCAGAAAATGGCACCATACACTTATTTTTTTACGACTTTCACAATGCCACATATGGTGATCCTGGAAAACCTATCTACTGGAACTCTGCCTGTTGGCAATCTTGTTTGGCAGTCCTGTACCCCCACATTTTCCGTTTATTTCCGGTATTCCAGTAAAGAGATGTTGTTTGGTTAGTGTGATTGTGCGTTTATAGTTACAATATATGTTGAATATGGCAAGTTTTCAGAGATCTTGCAAGACTCAGCCCGATAAGTTTTGTTTGTTTTTGGACGATTTATATTAAAATCACAAGGCAGACATTTAGCACAAGAAGTGAAAAGGGCTTATTTTCTGTATTCTGGTTGCAAAGTTGGAGATCCAGAAAAGCTTTGGGATCCTCACGTGTGTTACGTAAGTTACAACGTAACTCTTGTTCACTAAATGAAAGGAAAAGGAAGTGCTATGCCATTTACTGTCCCTATGGTGTGGCGGGATCATTTTGACCATGGTTACTTCTGTCTTACGAACACAGAAGGATATTCAAACAAAAGGAATGGGAACAAATAATGTGAAGTATACCCCTCTTGTTGGACCCGAAAAGATTATTTTTCTTCACTTCACATTAAATTAGGACTGATTAAAAATTTTGAGAAGGCCATGTACAATGAAGGTGGATGATTTAAACATTTGTGTGTGTGTGTCTGTGTGTGCGTGTGTGTGTGAGGACGTTTCCCCCAATTAAGTGGAGCCAAACTTAAAGAGGATATTTTTGTTGGAACTCAAATTAAAAAGTTGATTTGCGATTCTGTTTCTGAAAGTAAGCTTAATAAAGAGGAATTATCAGCTTGGAAATCATTTTGAAGGTGATAAAATTATTTTTAGGAAAAAGAAAGATGATAATTATGTAATCCTAATAGAAGAGCTTCTGAAGTTCTACCAAGCCCTGGGGTGCCAAATGTCACTCAAAATATACTTCTTACATTCACATTTAGACTTCTATGCAAAAATTCTTGGGATGGTAAGCGACGAACAATGGGAAAATTCCATCTAGACATTAGGAGTATGGAAATCCGATATCAAAGTCGCTGGGACCCAGCGAGGATGGGTGACTCCTGCTGATTCCTTAAAAGAGAAGATTTGACACCACATAAAAGAAAAAAGTACTAATATTTCATTGTATTTAGTAAATGTTAAATGTTTTTATGTTTTATTCAGTATAAAATATGTGTATAATCTCAATTACATCAGTATTCCCTAGGAAATTAATGATGTTGACAAATCATGCGTTCTAAATGCTTTTGTCTATTTTTACTTTCTCGTATACAAAGTATAAAAGAGAAAGTTTTGTAATCGTCAAAAAATTCGAACTCGAGATTTTGACGAATCTCCACGTTTTAGACCTCCCCGAGTCCGAAAAACACAATTTTGGAATTATGTCCGTCTGTGTGCTTGTCTGTGAACAAGATAACTCGAAAACTATTAGAGCTACGGGGATGAAATTTGGTATGTGATCTTGACACATAATTTGTAGAATTCTATCAAATTTTGGACAAAATCCGTTTACGGGAGGTCTATCTGTCTGTCTCTTCACGTTCATGTGAGCACTTTAACTCAAACACTTGAATAGCTAGACGGATAAAATTTGGTACACAGTTTTATCATCAGGAATGTAGGTCCGTATAAAATTTTGGACCAAATCCGTCAAAGGGTTGACTGTCTGTCGGTCTGTATAATCGCATACTTTTGAACGCAATAACTTCTTAACAAAATTACTTAAAGAAATGAAATTTTGTATGTGACTTTCTAACCTTAATTTTAGATTTGTGTCTAATTTTTGTGTCAATCGGTTGAAAAAAGGCATTCAAATTCGAAATTTGGTTTTCCTTATCTTACTAAACCTATTGCGTCATCACGCCAGCTTCCGATTCTATTCCACCATATTACGTTCTGTCTTGGCTCACTGCCAAATTCTGCGCGTTTCATCTTCATCTGCCTTTCGCTTTCATTTGGTCGATTTATAGTCAGTCACAAAGAAATATTTTCTGGAAAAGAGTTTCATATTTAATTTCCGGTTAGTTTTATTTTGTAATTGATAGTGCATATTTTTCTGTTTGTAGATTTTGTGTTATTTTCACTCGGACAAAACGAAAGTAATTGTTATTAACAGAACGAAAGTTAGTTCCAATTGATTCATCAGTTCTGTTTTTAATGCTTTTTTATTTCTTAAGCACTCTGGCAATGTGCATGAGATTTTCTGTTACTCTTTTTTCTCCAACTGCGCTAGAGACGCTTGATGTATGTTACTGCCTTTTAGCTTATTTTTCCTCCATATGTCTTAGGGAGTATACGAGAAAGTTTAGGGGAGACCACTCCCGCTGGTTTCAGTACCGATAAAATAGTCGTAACAAAAAAATATAGCTTTTTCGCAATTACTTTTGGATTCTACGCTGCACAATTAGTTGAAAACAGTTAATTTCATTTCTGTTACATGAAAAAAGTGTTTTTCAGAAATAAATAACCAGTTAACCATGCTTGATTGTTTATTGCTTCAATACAGTTAAAAAAAATTTAGTTTATTTTGAAAGTCTACTTAATAACTTTCATGCGGATTGATCAAATTTTCCTTCTCTTTCAACGCGAATATGATAATTGTCTTTATGAGTACAGACAGCTCGAACCGTTGATCATTCATTTTAATTTGTTTTAAAACCAGGCTTTCAGTAATGGCGTAAATAATGTTAATGACTTCCTTAACGATGTTCCAAACTTCATTTTGGAATGCATTAATGGAAAAAAAATTCTAACTTTTGTTTAAATTTTTAAAGAACTTAAAACATTTTTCATACTAACTTTTGTTTTAATCCTTGGAAAAGAAAAAAAACTATATTTTCATAAGTAACTTTTAAGTGATTTAGCTAGTTCTTCAATATGGTGTATAATAAGAAAAAGAAATTTCTAATAATTTCGGATTCAAACTTTTTTTCTAAAATTTTTGGATGATTTTTTTAAAACCTGCTCCATATATAGGGTTGTCATAAGTCCCGTATAAACGGGTCTGTCACTGCATTTCACTACTACTGAGTCCCGTATTCATATTTGTTCCATTTTAGTCCCGTTTTCTCTCTAAACTCTGCGTCATTATAATTTTAAAATGACTTGAGTCCAGTTTTATAATTATGTGAAAGAAGAAAATGATATAATTAAGAAAATAAAATGAACTTTAAAATATGACAGGGCTAGAAAGGATTTGCCCTTGCATATTTTTTATTATTCTACGTAATCATTTTATTAGATTGCTTAAACTTTATTGATTTTTTTTCTCAGAGTAAAATATGCTACTACCAGTGGCGAATCCAGGATTCGGGTCTGTGGGGGCTGAGGTCACAAAAATTTTGTATCGTAGTGACGAATGTCAAACCTCATGGCTTATATAAATCAAAACACTTTAACTTTACAGGCTTTCCTCTCCTGACAATAAGAATAATAAAGTACACTACAATACTTTCGATAATTTAATTAAAAATACAACGAAATAACTGGCCAAAAAATGTTTTCGACCGCGTCAACGCTACAAGTGCAAGTGGAATGACTAGAAAAGTAGGAAAATTTTCGAGCCTGTCAAGTCAGAAAGCAATGTTGTCACGATTTTATTACTATTTTTTAAAATGAAAATTAAGATCAAACAGTTGTAGTGATTTTAAATTAAATCAAGAATTTTGGTTTAGCTCTGGGGGGGGGGCTGCAGCCCGATAGCCCCTCCCCTGGATTCGCCACTGGCCACTACCTACCAATTTATGTTTTATTTATTCATCACTTAAACGTCCCGTATCAATTCTTGGCAATTATGGCAACCCTATTAACATCTTCGAACGAATGCATATGCATTTTTTTTTATTTCTATCATTTAAATACAAAGCATTTCATTTTGTAGTAAATTTCTGTTAAGAAAAAAACAGTATCTTTTTTCATGTTCGTGATTTCCACAACAACGGACTAACTTCATTCCTCAATTTCATTTGCAGCAGATTTTGAAGAAGGAGAAAAAAATTATAGTAATTAGCTATACGTTGCTTATAAATTCTACTCTTCAATTTTTAAAAAAAGCAGAGCTGGTTAAAAACTGAAAATCAGGTTACAATTCAGTTTTTTTTTTTTTTTCGCATAGAAAATTCAATAACAACCAAAAATTTATAAAAGAGGACATAAAATAGTGTCTTACTATGAAATTGAAAATCACTTAAAATAAAACTTCATTTCCTTTTCTCTCTGGGTATAATTATTTTCTCTTACACAAAATTATCTTTTTATTAAATATCTAAACGACTCGGTGAATTTTTAAATCAATAAATATGCCGTATCTTATACCCATTTTATAAACAATTTCTATGATAGGTATTCACTTTAACTTATATTAATAAAAAAATATATAAAGCATTTTTTGTATGTTTGCATTCGAAAAACTTAAGGCATGAAGAAATATATAATTATTTTTCGTCCAGTAAAAAACTGGCCTATAGATCTATTGCTATCAATTCAATTTTAATATCATTCTCTTTTTTTTACCCTGGTCAACAATTACTTCGATGCTTTTTTTCTTCAGTAAAGAAATAGAATTTATCCGTATAAATAAAGCTGCGTTTTTGTATGATTTAATTATTCGATGCAACAATTTTCCAAATTTTTAAAAGAACAAGAGTCATTCTTTAAACTTCTTTACCTCATAAATTTTAACCGATGATCATTATGCGTAATATCAACACTTTTTTCAATGATTACTGCTGAATTTTTACTCTTAGTACAACGATAAATGTTCAATAGTAAGAAAGCTTTCGAAAGGTGCTGTTTATTATTATTATAAATTATTATTGACTTACCAGGGTGTCCTTCCCCAACCGACTCTGAGCTGAAGAGGAACGGCTCGGCCCCCCCGTGGTGCTCCCTAGATCCGTCCTCCCAAATGTCTTGAGCGTTTCGTACCATATTGATCTCTGTTTGGTCAGAGAGGGAAAATATGGCTATATAACACCTCGGCAGCCGAAGAGAAAAAGACCTTTTAAGAGTCCGTCCGTGATGAAGCGTTTTCCGCCCTTATCTTATCGGCATTTGCGTCAGGGGTTCGCAAACAGTTACGACATTATCAGGGGGACCGACGAATGATTCTGCCATCTCATCGTCTTGCACCTCGATCAGAATCAGCACGTCTGATGTGTAACACGTCGTGTCTCGTGGTAGCCTCAGTCAGGACGGGAAAATGAAATTATTAAATTTTCTCAAGAATTGCATGTCTTTTAGAATCATATGGCCTGCAATCACGGTGGTGTCTTAGGATATGGCATTACGTCACAAATACAAATTCAAAAAAT
>BGPR01006644.1:0-18240 GCA_013235015.1 Araneus ventricosus | reverse complement strand
TTTCCCCTTATTTTCCGACTTGATCCCACCTGGAGGTACCTGAAATCTGGGATGATAAACTGCCGTATAAGTCAGGACGGCCTCGCTTACCTGGGGGTGGGGTAGAATAATGGTGTGGGGTCGAGTGACCTCCATGCCCATGACGGATCGTACCTCTGTCTAAGGGTTTGTCGTATGTGCCGCTCGTAATGGATGCCTGTGCGTCGGGCACAGTGCCAGAATTACCCGAATTACGATTTCGCGGCAGCCGGGTTATTCAATCCACCCCGGGTGTTACTGTAGGGCTGGGGTTGCTCTTTATGATTATTTTCCGATTTAAATTAGTTTATTGACGTTCCGTTCTTAAGCTTCACGAAGGCTACTGATGATGAACCTAGTAGATGTAAGCCGTGATTACGTCACAAGAACAAATGTGGTTCTCCAAATTTCCAGATTACACGAGCGCTAAAACTTTTCATACAAAGGGCCTGCACACGCACAGCAATTTTTCGGTGGAATCGGGTCTCGAACGTGAGATCTGCTGGGACTCTGGCACCGGGCCACCAACAGCCGAACGTTCCACACGAACCAATAGCAACGAACTGAATAATGCCAAAATTTATCTTTCTAAAATTTAATTCTTCATATTTGTCTCAACCCTTCGCCAACTAACTTCTCGGCCGTTCAGACTTATCATCATTTCATTTTCTTTAGGCTATCTCTAACATTTTTTCTCCCGGTGGTTGCGCTGGAATTTCGAAACGAAATTTTTGACCCAAGGAGTTTCGAAATAAAAAAAAGTATTCTCCTTAAAAGTTATCTTTTAAACAATACTATCTGAAAGGCCATAAAACTTTTCATCGACAAGGCATTCACTCTTTCGGTTGATAAAAAGAAAAACATTGCGAAAAAAATGAACTTGTTTTCTTTATTCCGCCAAAAAGTCAGATAAAATACCGATTACCAGATTCTTCTTAAACTAATGAAAACTTACACAATATGAGAAATTATCTTACTTTTTAAAGCAAATTACCTTTTTTGGTAAGAGAACTTGAAAACTTTTTTGATTTTCAACTACTGGTTTCCCTGTAAACATTTTGTTTGGGTTTTGTAGTCTGAAACAAATGTAATGATATTCGTCCTTCGGAGTACACCATAGGTAAATAATAACACACAGTCCCTAGCCAAGTTATTAGACACACCACACATTTGAATATATTTATTAAATGAAGCGTCTTTATCGTCATTTTTATTTGTGAAATAGTAAGTAATTACGTTACTATGAAATCATTGCTATAAATAAAAAAGCGTTGTAATGTTAAAGCAATATTTATTATTATTATTATAAACAAATACAAATGAAGTAATAATAATTTTCTTTTAAAATATGAGTCCTTCTTGGCATGCTGTTGATACATGATTGCACTGACTGTTTTACACTCGGACAGTGGTTTCGGATCATAAATGCGACTGTTTTATGTCTCAGACTTTCGTGCGATTTCAGACATACTCGAGGTCATGTGACCGGTGGACGGTGCCAAAACACTATAAAGGATTTACCTAATAATGCAAATAAGCTAATTTAAACGAAAAAATATTTATACTATATTTCACACACTAACTTTAAATACTGGTAATACCCCCACTCCCCGGAAAAACAAGGCGGGTCTACTAACTTCACCAGGGTCTGTAATATTTGCCTAAATATATCTGAGGGGAGGAGTTTAGCAATGCCCAAATAGATTCAATCCTGAATACAGTGGCGGATTTTGAGAACATGAGGCCAAAGGTGCAAAATTATGTTGAGGCTCCACCCTCACTTTATCTAACGTCGCTAATTCGCTGCGATGTACGTCAAATCGATTTTGAGGCCCTTCTGAGTCTCGAGGCACGAGACAAGCGCCTCTAGCACCTGTGCGAAAACCCGCCACTGCCTAAATAACTTTATAATAAATGAATTTCAATTTTGAACCTTGGTCATAGGACAAGAGCTACACCTGGGTCTTCTCGTCTGTCTCCAAACTTCAGTTTTATTATCACTATGTGGTAATGGAAATGTCTCGAGAAGACAGGTTTATTCGGAATATTCTCCTCGAGACATTTCCATCGACACCTGTTTTGTGAAGACCCGATAATAACTCCCCGAGTTATAGCGACTGTCCGATCTATAAAGTTGCGGACTGTACAAGTTGGTTTAGGGTAAGTGAAGCGCTTCCCATACCAAATACAAGTTACGATGAGTTACAGTGGCGAATCCAGGGTAGGGGCTATCGGGCTGCAGCCCCCTCTCCAGAGCTAAACCAAAACTCTCGATTTAATTTAAAATCACTACAACTGTTTGATCTTAATTTTCATTTTAAAAGAATAGTAATAAAATCATGACAACATTGCTTTCTGGCTTGACAGTCTCGAACATTTTCCTACTTTTCTAGTCATTCCGCTTGCACTTGTAGCGTTGGCGCGGTCGAAAACATTTTTTGGCCAGCTATTTCATTGTATTTTTAATTAAATTATCGAAAGTATTGTAGTGTACTTTATTATTCTTATTGTCAGGAGAGGAAAGCCTGTAAAGTTAAAGTGTTTTGATTTACATAAGCCATGAGGTTTGACATTCGTCACTACGATACAAAATTTTTATGACCTCAGCCCCCCCTCCCCCCCAGACTCGAATCCTGGATTCGCCACTGATGAGTTACACTTCGCTGGAGAACAATAAGTCACCAAGAAAGTCATAAGTATAAGTGACAAGGGATTTTCAAATTCGCTCCGATCTGGTTCTGCAATTATGTCGGAAACTTCAGCCCAAAAAGGGATCGGAAATAACCAAAGGATCCTGGAACTCACAGAGAAGAATCTGCTTGATCAACAGTCCCCATAGTACGGTACTGCGCGTATTTACTAAGCATCGTAATACATGAAAATGAAACTATGAAAAAATCTTACGCTGATCTCTTTCCAAAGAGTGTCTCAAGAACGACCTTTATTACTTTCGTCAGATTGAATGCTTTAGTTATATTTACATCTCGTTTTGCAGCAGCCATTTATGAGACGGATCTCATAATTTTGAACAGTGGGCAGATAATGAGGACGATACCTGAGGCAGCATCCTCTCTACAAACTTCTATGCCGCACCAGTGGGAAGATATTTGTATATATGCTAACGGATATAATGTTAATAGTGGTACAGTCGCAAAATAAGCAGTGCCGGAACGCTCTAATCTGGGTGACAAAAATCACGCTGTTTTAAGGACGTTTCCACAATTTTTGTTGATTTATTTCTCGTGAAAAGAAAGCAGTGCCGGAACGGCTTTCCGCCACCATTACGCCCCTGAACGTGTACCAGGTCAATTTAAACGGCGGTTCTTTGGTGGAACTACAAAACTGAAACCTTCCGACCCCTTAAGACCCCTTAAACGAGACTTTACTATGGGTCACCGTGACCGAGATCGTTCGAAGAAAAATTGCATTAGATGTTGATGATGGATTTAAAATTATATAAACTTCAATCAAATTTATACAATGTATAATGTTGAGGCTGCAGTAATTCGTTAGTGCTTTTATACAAGCAGCCCCTACGGCAATTTTTAAAAGTATCATATAGCGTATATTTTGTGGTACTTTGCTGCTATTATATAATAATATATTAGTATTTATTTATCATCATTCGACAAACAAAGGGAACTGCTGCTATATTTCATAATATATTTTTTACTCTACATATTTTACTCATATTTTTCTGTTAATATATAGAAAAATGCAGCTATGTCAGCAGAGAATTCGAAATCGTTCTAATAATATTCAAGACTCGCCAGCTGTGTAATTTGATTTTCTAAATGTGCGATATTTTCTAAAAACAGGGAAGGAAATTACTGAATTCTGTGCAACCATTGCACCGTAACGACAACGCTGTTATCTTCTTCTTAAGTTACATAATACAAAAACAAACACGTTCGTCATCATTTTTATGTCTTGCATCTTACTTATTTGCACAGCAAAATACTCATTTGAAGTCATAAATACGCACTTCATTGGAAAATCCTCAAATTAGCATATAAATTGATAAGTACCGGGTTGCTCTGTAACGGATTAGACGCTCATAAAATGACTCTTCGGCATTTTTTTGCACACTCACTGCTTAAATGAAATAGATAATGGATTTGCCTGCTCTTATTGCCCGAATCCAAATGATTAGCATGAAAAGCCTCCGTATCCGAAATTACTATTTATGGGATTTTGAGATCTTACGACGCCTTTGAGTTCTCCTCTTCGTCTCAATCTGGTGATCAGGGTGCAGCTTCACGGCTTCTTTTGCATTTTTTGTTTGCTTATTAATTTTTTTATTTATTTTGAAGGATCGGATGAATGATTACAGATGTGCTGAGATAAAATCCGATTAGTTGGATTCACATTTTCCCACGTATTCGTAATCCGTTAACAATTTTTTTTCTAAGAATATGTTTTGGTGAAATGTTCAAAAATATAATTCGAAATTCCGTAGAACGCCACCCAGAAAAAGCTGAATTTCGCTAATTTAAATATATATCTATACTTTTTTTGCAAAAATGGCAACTAAAAGAAACAGTTTAATCAACTTGATTAAAGCAAATATCTATGATTTACAAAAGTAATGCGCTTTTTATAAATATTTATGGCAATAAGGCATTTTTGTGTATAATTGACGACTTTCATTCGATGATCCTGTGGTTTAAGCCACCTTAAAGCGGTTCTTGGCTGCAAAAATCCAATAATTAAAGAAAAAAATCGAAATGTTCTTCGCTTGACTTTCTCATACACTTCTATTTAAGAAATTCATTTATAGAATGTGGTCAAAAATAATTTTGTTAAGTAGTTATGCAACCAAACGGTCTCGATTGGCATGAATAGATATCCTCTAAACGCGTTCAAAATTACTTTTTCCATTGACGACTTCTTACCGTTGTTTTATAATTCCAGACTTTTCATATTTTCTGGCGATAATTTCGGTAACTCTAATACGAAGAAAATGAGTTTTGAGCCATTTTAAGATTTGAAAATTTATCCATTCCACGATAGCATGTGATTGTCATGATATTTTCGTAGAATTCATATATCTTTGAAGAAAAATATTTGCTCGTTTTAAACATGAAAATGTCGAAGCAAAATTGTAAGAAAAAAGGAATCTTATAAAGGTTTTTTTGTTTTTACAAACCTCTTCTTTCTATAATCGCTTGCTACAATTGCGTACAACCTGTTTTCTTTATTATTATCATCCCAAATAACGAAAACATTTGAGAAATTCACGACTAAAGGTTCTTAAAAACGAACCTCTCCAATTTCTATTCTTTTGCCGAAAATAAGCAAATATATGGATTAATTAACGGAAAAGTTCCAATGATTTTCTATTTCTCTCTCTCATTAATATATTTTATTCATTTATATTACATAAGAGCTAATTAATTGATTTGAGCTTTATTTGAATGTAAAAATGTTTCTGGAATTTTAAGATCAATTGCATTTTACTGAAATTTAATTGATAATTTTTTTTTGTTGCAGTTTTCTTATTTACAGAAAAATGTCACTGAAAGAACTTGCTTTTTTGAAATTAAAAGTCCTAAAAATTTCCTTACAGCATTGTTGTTGTAATATTTTAATTTTCTAATATTTAATTCAAAATAATCTCTTATATTGATTATTGAAATATTACTCCAACGATTCTCGATCTAAACATCAAAGATTTAGTGTTCTTTCATAAAAGCAGAAATATCACATTAATCTTTAACGGTATTGTAATTTTCATTAAAAACATCTGGGAAAATCAATACGATTTCCTTGAAACAGATTAATATTTGAAAGTTAATGTTAAGAAATTAATTATTAATTAAGATTATAAACTCAGCTTAAAGCTTCTACCCAAATTTTGCAATCGAAAGAAAGAAGAAAGGAAAAAAAACCGCAACGGAAGTTAAAAATAAATTCGTCTGAACCTTCTGCTTCTTTTTTTTTTGAATAATGATAAAACAAAGCTTTTAAAATGTCCCAATACTTTTAGGAATGACTGCAGTTATTTTAGGTTAATAGTTTATAAATAAGGAAAGCCATTTGCTTACGACACTTGATGTTTCTAAATAATCATTTCAATCGAGATAAAGACGCACAAATCCCACTGAATCCTCTAGATCTGCATATCTCACATCCTCTTGTCTGGGACTTTCCCTCTCGTGTTGTGGAAAACGCCGACTGGTTTGAAATGAAATTATTTGTGTTGAAAGGTGGAGTATACGACTCGAGTTTGGAGATGCTAAATCTCTTGGACCCTCCGGGCACTTTTTAACGGAATCATCATCCGCCCAGAGGGCCTTCGTTTTTCTAATCGGCCCCGTTCTCAGTGGCCAAGTGGAGCGAAACTGTTCCACTGTCATTGCGTCTTCCGATTCAACACGTCACGTTCACCATTTCGCGGATCTGCTGTCTCTTTTCCGCTGCGTTGACGTCTACTTACTCACCGACAAAATGCCCTTCAGTTTGTTTATCTGCTGATTTTTGTTATTTTGTTTTGTTTAATAAATGGAATTGTGGGTGATGGTGAGGCGACATTAATACAGCCGAGTTTAGAGTTTTATGACAGGGTGCCCCTTTGTTGAATTTCGTCGGGTGTGACTAAGCTGAACTATTATGTGGATATTAGAACGCAGACTGATTTTGAGTGGGTTAAATTGTTTTCATTCGTTTTTTTGGAATGCGGAATTTGCGAGCAGAATTTATGAATCTAAACGCAGCGGTAAACTTGTCAAAAACCATAAAAAATGTGACTGAACGCATGCTCTTCTCTAATGGTGAAAGAAAGATGCACGTTTATCGTTTGGTACTTTAAATACAGTAGCACTTTAGGTTTTAGAATGCAGTTTTATCCACATTTTAAAAAAAAATCTGAATTGGTCTTTTTTGCATTAAAAATCGTATTTAGTAAATGAACTTCTGAATTATGATGTGCCACCTAATTTAACATTGGCCTTGTAGTTTTCTAATTGTTGACAACGGCTATCAACTGTTGGAAGAATCCAAGTTCACAAGTGCCATTAATTGACATTCCATAATCATTGACAGCTTGTTCCAAAAAGAAACCGAACTTTAAAAATATATTAATTAATTCTTAAAAGTAGCCTTTTATGTAACCTGTCTCCTTCAAAATAGCTTTATCCTCTGTTTATACACATTTTCGAATGTGCCATCTATAGCTGGAATGGTTCCTGTGAATCCTTTTAGGGCACCGCTCGTAAGTCTCACGGTGAATTTTCTTCCTTGTCTTCTGTTTCAAACCTTCGACTTTCTTATGTGTTATTCAACCTTTGGAACAAAAGAAAGTCCACAGTGTCAAATTTGGAGACTTATGATATGCTTTTGATCCGCATTTAAATCATCCATCTACCCTTGGCTAACTGTAATACGATTCATGTTTTGCTCATCGTTCAAGAGACAAGGCACAAATTATGAGTCGAAATTGTGTAAAATGAACTTTTGCTAATGTGAAGATCTTCAGCTGTCTCTCGCACATTTAAATGATGATTTTCACAAATGAACGCTTGCACATCTTTTCCGTGATAGATCACCTGTTGATAGGGAAAGGACAGTGGCGGATTAAGCTAGTTGGCGGGCAAAGCTAGTTCAGCCCCAACGCTGAATTTCTTGGAAGCTCTGTGAAATATTACCTAAATAATATAATTTTGAGTATTTTTAATCATTACAATTACATTTTTCACGAATAATTACTATTATTTAATTGTATAATTAGCTTAATTAATCTTTGTTGATAATTAAGACGCTTTGAATTAAGCGATTTTATTTTTATATCTCAAATACGAGTACATAAATATTCATTGAAATAAATTAAGCAATCGTGGCTTGAAAGAAAATGTAACTGGCTCTTTCTTAGTAAAATTATTCTATGTATTACTATTCAATAAATAGCTATTATTTCCTACACAACAATTAATGAATCATAAAACTCAAAAAGAGAATTAATTTAATACTGTAGCGGTTACAATTCACTGCCTTCTACTTTTTATGGTAGGTGGCGCTACTAGAGCCATCCGGGTTTTCCCATGATGCCTCTCTCTCTTCTTCTACTGTGTACTTGTGTTGTTGTTCTCTGTCTTGCGTCTTGTACCTTTTAATGTACTGTGTCGTGGAATTTAGCCATCTAACAAAAATGGTTCCTGAAACTGAATTAATTCTTCAACAGCGGCATTCCATAAACATGAGTCTCGTCCCTCTACAATACTAAATATTGATGATAAACATGAGATAAATGAACGATAAGAATTAATATCAATGATAAAAATGAGATAAATATTTTTAAGAAATCTACATTTCAGGGCCTTATTTCAGCCCGGGGCCCCAGACGCACACTTATTGCACCTTTTCTTTAATGCGCCCCCTGGGAAAGGTGCCCAATTTTCGAATCGTCTTTGTTGGATATTTTATTCGTACCATTTATAGAATTGGGCTAAACGACCCTCTCCATAAGTGTGTTGCTGTATTTCAGTAAAGAAGTGTGTCAAATTTTAAAAATTTAATTTTAAAATTTTATGCTCACGAACTTTTTACTCTTCCATCTTCAAAATGTAAATTATCTCCAAATACAGAATTACACTTAACCTGGGACGTCTGATCAGCTTGTTAAAGGAAACCTTCAGCAGTGTAAATGTAAGTTTGATATGCAGTGGTAATATAATTCGTTACAATTACAATCACGCCATTGAAATCCTTCCATGACTTTCAAAGCTTATCTTGAGTATTGCAAGCATTGATCCTATACAAGTATTTAATACTAATTTTTTCGTAAATATAATTATCTATTTTTAACCTTCCAGCGGGCGCGCGTATGCAAGAGATACCTGCATTGTGCCTCGTATTATATATGTATATCGTTCTTTTATAAATTTAAATGCAATTTTTATTTCTAAAATCTTTGTTTACTATTAAGCTAATAAATGCAGATAACACAAATAAAAGTTGCATTTATTTTTGTAAAAAAATACGATGTATATATGTAATACGACTCACGATATGTCGTAAAAGGAGCGCTCGCTGGAAGGTTAACTGAAATTTCCTAAACATTCTAATTTTAAGTTTCCCACGTGCTCTACGATGGATTCTTACGAGAACAAAAGGAAGAGTTGGGATACTTCACAATCCCCTATCCTAATCTCAATTTACTGCAGTTCAACGTTCTTTCGGCGACGTTTTTCTTGGTATTTGTTTAGATTCAGCGCAATTGGAAATGTTTGGAATCTTCAAGAGTTACAACACCGTTCTTGTTTTATCTGATGATCACTGTCGAACTTGAGAACCCCATTGCGAAAGAAAGAAAAAGAAAACAAGTTTTGCTTTTTTCAAAACAAAAGCACATGTGAAACCTTGCGGAATGCGCAGATGGGCTTGTACCAAAACATAACACAAAGGAGACAACCAGGGTGAAGGATACTCAGGATGTTAGCGATTTTTTACTTGATTATTTTTTTGTGAGCAGCAATTATCAGGAAAAAATCGTGGGAACGTTCGAACTTAAGATAATTTAGTGTATTGCCAAATTCATGAAAACCTGACTTGGCGTAAATTGCAAAACCGACGAAAGTTCTAAGCGAATAATGGATAGCTATTTTTAAATATATATTTAATCGACTGAATAATGGGAGAATGCTTCTCTAGTAATAAATTAATTTCTATTTTGTTTATAAACATTTTACTTAATTTTATGTGCCTCTTAATTCGCATAACTAATTAAAATATAAAGAATATTTAAAACATATATATCATTCGTACGTTATATGCCATTTTAAGCTACATGCCTACATTAAAATAGGGATTTTGGCGAAATTTTCTTAAAGTCTTAAAAATTGATTGTCTTGGAAGGATAGTTTTCTTAAAATTCTTTAATCGTTTAATTTTTATTCATAGGGCAATGGGGTTAACTCATGTGACGTCACAATCCCATAACAAAGACGTCATTTAGACATGTAACTGAATGATGTGCTATATGGCAGAATGAGCATACATCTAACACGTATACATGTTACGCTGCGTTAACATTTTGCATAACCCTTCTGAGGATAAAAATGCATTATTGTTCAGCTTTTGGTTATAATAATACAAAAGAGGAAAACGATTGTCGAACGAAACCGTTTCTCATTTTTCTTTTAAAAGTTCCGAGTTATTAAAAGCATGGACTCTTGAAAACTTGAAAAGACATTTTTAAACCTCCAATAAAAGAAAAACAAAAATTAAGTTAAAAAGAAAAAATAGAAAAGAAACAGAAAAAGTAAACAATAATAACAATACACCTTTTTGCGCGCTCAACGCAGCAGCATCAAGTGATTTCATCATCAAACCTACACCATACTGGTGTGCTATGTTTTTAAACTTAAAGTTTTTTCAACGCAGTAGTGTATATATGTAATAATCTCGCTTAATTTTATTTCAAATTCTAATATATATTTTAAAGTCTTAATGTATTCCAAAACCAATTTTCTTAAACTCCAGTTTCTTTCGATTTCCCGCTCTGGAGGTATATTAAATCTCTCATTTTGGCATATTTATTACTAAAAGAATATTTAATCGCTTTCACGTGCCCACAGAAAATCATGACGGCGTCTCTTTGGCACCAGACTTTTTCCCTGAAACGCCTACGTAACTTATTAAAAATACCCAATATTCCCTCCACTTTGATCACATGTCTATCTGTTAAATCCCTACCTGAGAAAAAGCAGGGATCTTCTATTCACTTTTGGCTTGAAACCTTATACTGATATGTACGTACATTCCGTCACTCTCCCATAATAAAATGAAAATTAGAATTTAACTCGGCCTGTTTAATCATTTAACGACTACAATAAAGAATACATTTCATATATTTATTAACTAATTTAAGAAAAAAGGAATCAAATAAATAATTCAATTAAAACTAATTAAATATATTATAAATTAATAAAACTGTCTATGCATTTAGATTTATCTGACTTTAATAATGCTAACGAATACGAAAATTCCATTAGAATCAAACTTAAATTATTTATAGTAAAAAAAATTTAATGTGCTACTAGAAAAAAAAATTTATATTGCTCTTCTACGCGAAAGGTGTAGACACAATTTCAGACAAAAAGATTGCACAAACGAGTATCTTGCTGTTTGAGGTATGGGCAAATTTGAGAAGTGTTCTTTTTCTTGATTCATTTTACTTGCGATAAATGTTAAAATTATCTCTTACAAGTGCCACTTTCGAAAATGAATGAACCTCAGTTTCCATGGTAGCAAGAGAACAGTATGAACAATTTTCCTCTGGATAAATATAGCTTCTTTATTTAAAGAAAGTATTTTGAAGTGCTTTTTTTTCAAAGTGATAAATCGTATTATTAGGAATGATTTGTAAATCACATTTAAATAGAAAAGCATACTTTGAACTGGTTGTAATACTAGTTATTCGTAAAATTCGTGTGAAATTTAAAGTAGTTGTAGCTATTTAAGTACATGTGTTTGAAGGAATCTACAATAATAAATTGAAAAATGTTTTAGAAACACGTTATTATAAGTGTATCAAAAAGTACAAAAAATAATAATAAAACCAGCGGGAGTGGTCTCCCCTAAACTTTCTCGTATACTCCTAACACATGTAGAGAAAACTAGAATAATAAAAGACGTCAAATAAACTTTCGTCGCAAGTAAACCAAAGTTGGAACCACGCGTGGTTTGAAGGATCAAAACAAATTCAAATCCCCTGCGCATTCTTTTGCGCAACAGGACCTGGCGAGACTCCCTAAATGTTTGCTTCCTTACAAAATCACTCCAAAATTGGTTTTTGGCAAACTGAAAAGTTTCGGAGCGTCAATTCTTTGCACAGGCATTGCCACCAGTAGGCATGCGCAGGGAGTTAGTTTCAAAACTGAACAAGTATGCGATTATACAGACCGACAGACAGTCAACCCTTTGACGGATTTGGCCCAAAATTTTATACGGATCTACATTCATGACGATAAAACTGTGTATAAAATTTTATCCATCTGGCTTTTCAAGTTTTTGAGTTATAGCGTTCGCATGACCTCGAACATACAGACAGACAGACTTCCCGTTGACGGATTTTGTCCAAAATTTGATAGAAACCTACAAATTATGTTTAAAGACCACATACCAAATTTCATCCCCGTAGCTCTAATAGTTTTCGAGTTATCGTGTTCACAGACACACACACGGACATACATAATTCCAAAATTGTGTTTTTCGGAATCAGGGAGGTCTAAAACGTGGAGATTCGTCAAAATCTCGAGTTCGAATTTTTTGACGATTACAATACTTTCTCTTTGTATACTTCGTATACGAGGATTTTAAGCGGATTTACAATATAATTTTAATTTTTAATGAATGATTAGGAATTTTTTCCTATGATATTCCTTGTGGCTTTATTTCCTTATCGTAATGTTTTCAAGACTCTCACGCTTCGACGATTTTTTTTGTTTGTTTTGGACTCTTTTTTTTTGTTTGCTCTCAATTTTTGCTAAAAAATTGTATTCTTCTTTTTAATACACTAATAAAATCTTGTTTCTTAATTTTTAAATTTTACTAACTACATTTTCTATTCTTTTATTCGATAATATATTTCATATTAATTTATTTAATGTTTCATTCATATTAATCATTCATTTTTATAATTTAAGAAATTATCATGGAGTGATGCAATCAATTTTTCTTCAAATTCCCTACCATATTGCAGTTCTCATTTAGAATAAAAATTAATTAAAATTAATCTCCTATTAACTGATTAGTAAGTTCTGAAAATGCTAAAATGTCATATTGTAATCGGGAACACAAAGCTGTACAAAATTTCAGAACTAGCTCATCAGAAAATTATTGATAAAATAAATTTTTGAAGTCTATCCGTACAAACATGAAAGAAATTAACTTCTTTCATGTTTGTAATAAAAATAGTTAATTTCTCAAATCATTTTTGTAACGCAAACATGAAAGAAATTAACTTTATCCATGTTTGTAAATTTTCACGTTTGTAGTTTTGTTTCTTGAATAACGTGTGAAAATGGATTGAAAATCTTGATTTAAACGAAGGGGGGAGGGTCAGAAATTTTATTTTTGGAAAATTTAATTTAAAATTTATTATGTTTCAATGTTGGCCCACTTCTTTACTAGAAGATAAAATTATGTTCGTTGGATGGCTGAACTAAGAATCTGCCTCTCTTGACCAAAGAGGTTTCAAACCCATGAAACCAGTATGAGAAAGTAGCATAACACAGGGATTTCGTATCTAACAAGTGGATCTAAAAAATTAAAGAAACAATCTGTATCATAATAAAGGTTTTATGTTGTTCAAGAACTTCGTGGGCACCCTTTATCTTTTATCAACGCGTTAAGTAATACATTTCAATAAATCTAAGATGAAGCAGGAAAATTCTTAATGCAGTTTTTTCCCCTGATACATAACCTGAAAAATTACAAAAGATTTAAAAAAAACATATGAGTCTCAATAATGACATTTTTTGATTATGGCATTAAAACTGCTGACTTTCCATTTATATTGATAAAAAATTACTGAAATAACATATTTTAAAATAAATTTATAAAAACCAGAGTCATCATTTTGATTCTAATGTAAGATATTCTTAGAAAAAATACCCCAAATGTAACACATAATTCCGCAAAAACATTTTTTAAAGCTGTATATAATTACCTCACTGCCCTACTGAATCATCAAAAGAGAATTCTAGAACTGAGATGCGTCAAATAAAACATGCTTGTATCGTTCTACTTCGATGCTATTTACTGAACCCTTCAAAACTTGTTGTTTACGACAGATGCAGTATTT
This sequence comes from Araneus ventricosus, assembly GCA_013235015.1. Lineage (NCBI taxonomy): Eukaryota > Metazoa > Arthropoda > Arachnida > Araneae > Araneidae > Araneus > Araneus ventricosus. Next base: position 4,418 of record BGPR01006644.1, on the reverse strand, counting down.
CTAAATTTCGCAGACATCTTGGAATTTGCGTGTTCTGCACGAATTAAAGGATGTTACAAGAATGAAGTTACGGAAGTCACTTTCCTGCAATTTTGATCTAAGTTCTCGAGGAACTGAATGGGTGTCACGAACAAGGATTTTAAAAAAAGTTGGGAATAATATTTTCTGGTACTCTTCTCATTCCAAATATATAGTGGAATCTCGCTCCGCTTAACGATCATAATTCGTTCCAGAATCTTATTCGTAATGCGAAACACTCGTTAAGCGAAACAGTTTTTCCTTAATAAATTGATGTTTAATACGATAATACATTCCATTTATAACGATTATTCGAGGAAAATTATATTATATGATGGTGTTAAGGAGCGTGAATCATCTTTATCTCTTTTTCTATTGCGAAAACCTGGAATACGAATTCGATTTGCAGAAGAAAAATGAAATAATTTATTATTTATGATATATACCCAATTCTTTCTCGTATTGTAATTGTCAAAAAATTCGAACTCGAGATTTTGACGAATCTCCACGTTTTAGACCTCCCTGAGTCCGAAAAACACAATTTTGGAATTACGTCTGTCTGTGTGTCCGTGTGTCTGTATGTCTGTGAACACGATAACTCGAAAACTGTTAGAGATACAGGGATGAAATTTGGTATGTGAACTTGACATATAATTTGTAGGTTTCTATCAAATGTTTGGACAAAATCCGTCCGCGGGAAGTCTGTCTGTCTGTCCGGGGTCATGTGAACACTACAACTCAAAAACTTGAATAGCTAGATGAATAAAATTTGGTACACAGTTTTATCATGAATGTAGGTCCGCATAAAAGTTTGGGCCAAATTCGTCAGAGGGTTGACTGTCTGTCGGTCTGTATAATCGTATACTTGTAAAAATTATATCTCCTAAACCCTTTGACTTAGATAAATAAAAATTGGTATGACGTTTGCTAATATTAATTATAGATCTGTGCTCAAATTTCGTTTCAATCCATTGAAAAAAAGATGTTCAAGTTGCATATTTGGTTCAAAATGCACATTGCGACTGTGTGTTGTCGAGCGTTTCGCTTATTCTACTCAAGTTAGTATAGTTGGCTTTTGACCTTGGCGGTCTACGAAGTATTGTAGCTTCGGATGCGCTTCGGAAATTATGGCAACCCCCTGAACCCGAAACTTCGTTCTGACATTCTCCAGATGGAACCCTAATAGCACAAGATATTGCGCGGTATCTCTACGACGTTGTCCGGTATTCTGAATATCGTACAATATCGTGAAGATATCGTAACAATATTGTACAGCGTCTTGTGCTATTAGGGAAGGTATGGTGAAATCTTGCTTGATATTTGTAGTAAGATTTCGATCTCAAAAACTTTAAATAAACTTGTGGTATCTCAGCGCGCGCAAAGATTGAGAACTTACGCAATTTTTTTAATTGTTGTCATTTTCCTTTTACACATAATCATAAAAATGGGGGCAGGTCATTTTAAAATTATAATGACTCAGAATTTAGGAAGCAAACGGTACAAATAGTATACGGGACGTATGGCAACCCTAGTTAGAGGGAAAATGACACCTTTTTGGGAAGTATACGAGAAAGTTTAGGGGAGACCACTCCCGCTGGTTTACTAGAAAGCTGTCCAGAGACATTTGTTTCGGACTTCGCTCGAAAATGCAACACAGCATTACCATTAAATGAATTTCGCGCATAGCCACTCACTGCCTTATTAAGATGATGCTTCTAAATGTACGATAAAACAGTTTCCCATGCTTTCAGCATTTATTTTATTGCGCCAGAAGATTGTTGCTTTGCTGTAACCCTCTTCTCTTATGACAAACTCTCCTCCAATCTTCTTGCTGTGAAACTCAATGCAACTCCATAAGATATTCGGTTGGCATATCTTGGTTGTGCTGTTCCACTGGCATATCTTGGTTGTGTTATTCACCTCCAGTCCCATAATCTTAACCACAGACACAAGCTCGTTTGATTACAGACACAAGCTCGTTTGATTACAGACACCGCAGGTACTGTCTCAAACCCCTCGAAGTCGCATTCGACAACGCTTCCAGGCAGAAGTGAGGGTTCTCTTGGTAATCTCTTCTCACGCATTTTCGATCATCTTGAGGCAGGCAACGATATGGAAGTGATATTTCCCAAACTCCTCAGACAGTAAGACTGTACCTTCAGTCACCTCGAGGCAATTCTCGAAGAGTGCTTTAGTGTAGCACTTCTTTAAATTAGGAATAACCTGCTGCTCCATAGGCTGAAGTAACGGAGTGGTATTGGTACAATCCGTGACTTCCCATCTCCGTGTCACTCGTTATGCGAAACGTCGCTCTTTAAGCAAGTCATTTTTTTTAAAATTGTTTTGCTCGCTATGCGAATTACTCGTTATGAGAGGTGCTCGTTAAGCGGTGTTCCACTGTATTAAAAAAAAGTTTGAATGCATTTTACTACCCAATGAAAATATTAGAATCTAAATTTCACGGAAAAGGAATCCGCATTATGACTTTTTATATTAGCTCGAATTTTATAAGATCATAGGTTGTTGTATAATCACTCGAACTGACAAATTAGTGACCACTTTCAGTAATTATCTTATTCCACAAGTATACTTCCGTGCCATTTTACTTTCTCGTGTCGTTAAGTGGTAAATTCGATCATTTTTTGCCTATTTTCTGCATATATTTATTTTCATCGGAGAACCATAATTTTTATATCTTTCTTATGTCCAGAATATCCCCGTTCTAATAAAAATAATTTAAAACCGCTGTGTAACTTTTTAAGTCAATTTTTTTAAAGTTTTCGGGAAGGCCTTTCTTCTGCTAACATCATTCTTCTTTTTTTACTCTATTATTATTTACAAACGAGAGAGAAGAAAAATTGTGCTTCTGGTGTTTTAATTTATTAGTTCTTGCATTTTCCCGTGCATTTTTTTGTCGTTTGATGTTTTATTTAACAACGCATATTTTTCGCAGCAGTATGGAAGTTCGATTAGTTATTGTTCGGCATATTGTTGAAAAGAAATGTTCTTTTTAAGAACTTCTCGCCTTTTCTTTCAAATCATACTTTTATAAGGGCATAAAAAGGCTAGATTTGAAAGTTTTAATTCAATAGGAAAGGATTCAACATTTACGTTTGTTGGGGGAAGTTAGTAACAATATTTGTAGAAAAAGTAACGGTGCGGGCAAACGACAAAAATTTGATCCCGAGCAACGTCAGGTTATGAGCTAGTAAAACAATAAATGAAAACATTTATAGACAACGAAAAAAAATAACTGGTAAACGAATGTAGAATATTTTCTGTATTAAATAAGAACGCAATTTGAATTACAAAGACATATTCAAGCTGCAAGTAGAATTTTGTTCAATATCTTTGATTATTTTAACACTAAAGTAATGTATTAGTAATTTACTTCATTTAGTTTACACTATGTAGAGTTGTCATGCGTCCAGTATATACGGGATTGTAACCGTATTTCATTACACAGTCCCGTATTACTATTTGTCCCGTAATGGCAGCACTGAGAGTCTATCCAACCAGTTTGTAAGTCTAAAAGATTATTTAGAGAAAAATAATACCAACCAAAACAGCGATGCAACTCTGAAATTGAGTATGGAAGAGAAGTGGTTGAAGTTTTTTTACTTTCTCGTATACGAAGTATACAAAGAGAAAGTATTGTAATCGTCAAAAAATTGGAAACCACTGGGACTAGAAATATGAAATTTGGCAGGCGGCTTCTTCTTCGGTAGTAGGTGCTCACTAAGAAAGAATTTTTCAAAATTTTAATTAATTAATAATTGCCCTAACTTAATACGTTTTTCCGCAATAACTTCTGATCATGTTTTCGCACAAAAACCCTTTTAACATCATTGTAAAGTTTAAAAAATTAGCTTTTCAATGACACCGATCTTATTTCCATGCGACGTTTTGCTCAATTTTAATTAATTTTTAAATATGTTTTCAAACATGATTTGTGACAATGTTTTTACTTTCTCGTCTACGAAGTATACAAAGACAAAGTATTGTAATCGTCAAAAAATTCGAACTCGAGATTTTGACGAATCTCCACGTTTTAGAGCATTTAGACCTCCCGAATTCCGAAAAGCACAATTTTGGAATTATGTCTGTGTTATCTGTCTGTGTGTGTGTGTGCTGTCTGTGTGTGCTGTCTGTGTTTATACTGTCCTGTGAACACGATAACTCGAAAACGTATGGGCTACGAGGAGTGAAATTTGGTATGTGGTCGCAAACATAATTTGTAGGTTTCCAATCAACTTTGGACAAAATCCGTCAACAGGAGATCTGTCTGCTCTGTATGATTCCAAGTACATGTGAGCTATAACTCAAAACTTGAAAACTAGATGGATAAAATTTTATACAGTTTATCGTCATGAATGTAGGTCCACTTGCCAAATTTTCTC